>VDFB02047230.1:291754795-291793536 GCA_007258455.2 Sequoia sempervirens
CCACTTTCTTCTACATTTTCTACATATATGTTTCCTCTAAGGTTTGTGGCACCCCAATTTAAATTATATAGTGGATAGGGTGATCTCAACATCCATTTATAATATTCTACTACATGTTTAGATTTTTCTTATGAATATAAGGTGTTGGTTTAGAAATTTTCATAGAATATAAATAATTTTACTACTTAATGGTATTATGTGCCTCTAGGATCTATACACTTTTTACGAGTTAAAAAATACTTTCCTAAAGTACTTCCTTGTTAGCATGGGATTAGAATCAGTCATCAATAAATTAACTATACCTAATTAAGTAATGATTCAATTAATGATAAATTTATTTTCTTCTAAATTTTATGTGGAAAACTAAAGCATTGATTTGATGATAAAAAATTTAAATAATGTATCTTCAAGGACTTCTTCCCATTATTAAAAATAGTTTATACTTGAGTATTTTTCCATCTTTAAGAGACATGCACTCACTTGAAAAATCTTTTGATCTTGAAATTACTCACCTCTAACACACTTAAGTATGAATCATTATCATCATATCAATCCTCTCTCAAAATACTAGTAAATTCCAAAGGGTAGTTAGACTAGAGAAACAAAGGAGAATATACATGAAGTGGCCAATACTTACAATGTTTCAACTTTGAACCAAAATACACCTCAAAATTTTACTAATTTATAGGAACCTTTGAACAATGTGCTTGAAAGACTTTTGATCTCTTCCTCTCATTCATCCAATAGAACTTACTAGGGGTCTTATAAAGAATTATAATTAGTAAAAAAAATCATTACCATAGAGTCAAAATGCATCATATTTAGTCTTGCAAGAGTCTTAATCATAAGATACAATGACTTATAGATAACAACATATTTCATTTTGAGGGTGTTAATTTGATAATATAAATTATCTAAATTTTAAAATCTATATGGCCCCTTTCCTAGCCACACTAACAATATATAAACACAATATTATAGTTCTAAGGTACATTATCACATATGAAATGTTTTCATGGTAAATATACATTACCAATACAAATATTATTCATCACATGCTACTTATTTTATTAAATTTTATAATGATGAAGTCCCACAAGATAATAATTATGGTCCATTATAGGAGACATACTTATTGGAGACATTCTTATTGATCATACTGTTACCTAATTTTTAGCTTTCAACTGAAATTAGGTAACCTAGTGTTGTTCTTTTCATGTTGTTTAAACATTTAAAGATAAACCATAAAATTGCTAGTTTCAATATGCATGAAGGAGTGATTGTCAAAGTAAATTAGATTGCATTTTGTCATTTCAATGATGCATTACAACAAACGAGAAAGAGAATCATGTATTCAAATGTAATTTATTTTATTGATAATCATTAAGGTACATGTCCCTCACAAGCCAAGGGAATAGCTCTCTTATTTAATGAAAATATGAAACAACTCATACATGAATAAGTAGAATGAAACAAAAGAGAATGTGCATGTAAGAATGGAACCAATAATTTCCTGTGAATGACTGGTTACAAGTTGCTGCTGCCCTGAACCACTTGTGTACCTCCTAGCTCCGTAGCGCTCCTCACCCTACATGTGAAGAAAACACGATGTTAGAGCGAGGCTCTAAGCAATGAATGATTAAATCCTTACATACACACCTACCTATGCATGTACAAACTGATCCATAAGTGCATTAAATGAAAACATCCAACATATGCATTTATTTTCTAACTATTTGCTTCATGTGCAGATTTAGGACAAGTCTGATTATTGTTTCAATATTAGATCAAATACAACATGTGGGGTAAATGTGGCTCCCACAAGGGTAGAGCTCAACATGCTTTGAAAGAAAAGGAAATTGAGCAACTTGATCAAAGATTTATCTCTTATCAATGCATCAAATCAATATGGAATCACACCAGTTGATCAACTTTCATTATTAGATTCATAGATGCATCAAGTTGAATTATGCATCAAGTGTCTTCATAGATGCATCAAGTTCAATTATGCATCTTTTACACAATGAGGAAGCATTTTAGGTTGTTGTCAATCCCCTCTCACCATAACCCTATTGGGTAGTCACACATCACATAGGAAGGTGAGCTGTTAGGTCACCCACATATGTGACAGGTGGCTGTCAAATAAGGATAGAATGATGAAACCGTGAATTTGTTATACATAACAGAGAAAAGAGAAATGGCTGAATCAATGACATGGTACAAGTGAATCATAAACAACAGTGTTCATTGGGGAATGCTATGTACAAAATCCTTGTTCTGTTTGGATAGGGAAGTTGGCCCAAATGTGAGGACTTTACAAATGAGAGATAGGAGGATGAAGGCATTTTGAGGCAATAGAGCTGAATGGTTCTTGATGAGAGTACATAGAGCACAATCAAGAGGTACTAAGTGTAGGCATTGTCAACTCACTTTGATTCAAAAATAGCTATGTTTGACAATAGTTAAGAGGATAGAGCATGCATTATAAAAGATTGTGCATTGGCAGAGATACAAAGAAAATTCAGCATAACCAAAGCTGTCCTATGAAAATATTTAAATGACAGTCCTATAAGACATGAAATTGAGAGAAAAGTGTCATTACAACATGGCAGTCTTGCTTGATTGCATTCTTTGTCCCATCAATTGTTACATTCTAATATTAAGGAGCTTATAGTGATGTGAGAAAGACAATCACCTTGGTGCTGACAAAATTTAGTCAGAGGATTGAAGGAAGTTTCATCAACAAGGTTAGCTTGCCTTACAATTCAGGGAAGCCATCATGAAGAGATAAGACTCAAACTATAGTCCACAGTGGCGGGGAGCAAGAGAGCAGCATTGTGAATTTAAATGGCATCTACATATTCTTGCTCCACGATCTAAGGGTCTGATCTTCATGTTCTTGATCTGTTCTACCCTTTCAAGGTATGTATTACCATGATATAGGTCTGCCCCTTTGAGTCAAGGGTCCGTTTCTCAGTGGAAAAGTATGTTTTGTTACTATTGCCTATTCCATCTTTTTGAGGTCTATAGCAGCATATAGGTAGTTTTCTCCTTAGATCACAGAGGTATGGGAAGCACAGTAATAGGGTGATTCAATCAAAGCACAATATAGTCAACATTGTATCTGAGACAAGTGACATGAAATGTGTAAGCCTAAGAACAATAACCTTGGATTTTATTGGAGAATCAATTCAACCAAATTTTGAAGCCCTTTCAAAGGCTTTAAACTACGCAGGAAGATGGTAAGACATGCAAGTATCTGAGGTGGAGGAAGAACATGGAAGCATTGGTAATGCATTACTTCATCTACAGAAGCAAAATGAACAACTTTTCAGCATAATTTTTGAACTTGAGAGCCAACAAAATGAATATTAACAAACTAAAAAGGCAAATGCAGAGATTATAAAAGAGAACATTCTACCGTAATGAAGCCGGGTATGGTCATATGACTCCCACAATCTGGTTTCTCATTAAAGTTTCTAAAGCCTCTTCTAAATCATGTTCAAGAACCAAACGCAGAGTATGGAAGATGTTATACAAAGCTTTGAAATCATTGGATATAGTCTTGAGTAAAGCCAAGGAACTTGTATGAGATATGGTTCAACATTCAATAGTGTCAAGGCACTATTAAAAATTTAATGCAAGTCTCACAATGTTCCACTCCACTTCCTGAGCTCAAAAAGATCTTATTCCATACTTCATTACTGAGGTAATTATCTTAGTTTGTTCCAGAAAAAGAAAGATCATTCAGATGATAGTGTATTTGCAGATTAAGTGAAGATGAAACTTCAGGATAGTGCATCTTTTCATGGGCCAAGAAAATGAAGATACCATGTACCTAGGTGTTTAAACAACAGAAAGGTGAAAGAATTTACAAAATCATCTGCATTTCTTGCAACAAATCTGAAACTTTCAAAGAAAATCAGGTTACTCACCTGGGTTTGTTACAAATCTGTGAAAGGAAGTAACAGTATGATAAAATGCTACATGAGCTGGAGAATGGGAAGGCATTCAGGTGTGTTTGACAGGCTGTGGTCAAAATGACCTTTTTTTGCAAAATCTGGAAAACCCACCTGGGGGTTCAAGTCTAAAACAACATTGCTACAAAGTTCAAAATATAAAGTGCACTTACAGACCCATTTGCATTTTATACAAGAAAATTTTGAGTTTTTCATGAAATCAAAATAACCCAGCTAGGCTCAGTCAAAATCTAGAGATACAAAGAGAAATGGAAAGGAAACTTTCTGGGTTGGAATGGAAAGTACAACAATGTGATACAACCCCATTTTATTCCTTACTGGGTGCGACCAAAGGCATGTTTTTCTTCATCAAGTCAATAACCCACTTGGGGTTCAAGAAAAATCACAAACACAGAGTCTTGCAAAAGGCATTTGAAGTCCTGTTAAGAGAAAATTAGAAGCATGGTGCCAAATCTCACTATGTTACAGGCTGTGGCTGAGAGATGGCCTTTTGTCTACAGAACAAAGAACCCAGTTGGGTTATTTTATAAATTGCAGAAAGCTGAAGTTCTAAAGAAAAAAAAAAACATCTTTTCTTTCCATGGCCACAGCGAAAGGGTGCAATTTTTCATAAAAAAAAATTGGTAAACGAAATGGAGTGTTTTTTGTAACAATACGGAAAGGAAACAAGCCTCTATGCTTATTCTCAAAGAGGGAAACAAAGCACATAGTTTTGTTGCTCAAATTCATAAAATGGAGCCGATTAAATGCTGACCTGGAACTGTTGCTCAAATTTTGCAGTATTCAAAGCTTTGCTTCTCCACAGTAAGCTTCATTTTTAAGCTTTTCATGGTGACTGAAAGTGTGAAACAACAATAGAGGAAGAACAAATGAAACATATAAGCTAAAAGTTTGTTCATGGCTGCGACCTATGAGTTAAGAAGTGGCCTCTAAGTCAAAAAATGTGAGCTTATGTCAAGCAAAAATGATTACCTAAGTTCCCACGGTGATATCATGAGGAAAATGTCAAAAGAAGACTGATAGCCAATGCAAAGCATCATTTTTCCAGTGTTCTCCAAACCCTCAGGGCAGCAGAGCGACATTCTCCAGTTTCTTCGAAGCCCAAATGATTATGTTTTTTATCATTTTGGGTATTATGTTAGGGTTTTCCCCTTTTTCTTTGCATTTTGATGGGATATTTTATCCTTTCTTTTAAAAATCAACACATGAGAAATGTAATGGGGCCGAAACATGTGTTCCCCCTTAGGCATTTCATGCCTCATAAAATTTCCCACTTAAAAGCTTTGCTAAGTCTTCACCATGTCATGTGTTATCACTTAGGCATTTTATGCCTTAGGGATTTCTTCCCTTAGTTGACTTATGCTAAAGTATGTATTGATGATATATGCCTTTGCAAACCATGTGAGTATGACATGTGTGGGAAGAATGCAGGGTATGGATGGTAAGTTGATAGTCAAAGTCCCTTTGAAGCTTTGAAATCTTTTACCATAGCATTTGATGTTACTTTTTTTTATTCCATATCTGAAGATATCATGTAAGTGATTTGAAAATCACTTTTATTGTGCCTTTTAGTGCAAATGTAACACAGGAAAATGGTGGGGCCCTTTGATTTGAGCCTAATTGCAAAGTGATTTGTTAATTGATGTTTTATAAATCACTTAACAAAATCACTATATTTAATGCTTTAAAATCCATGTGTTTCAAAAAACACACATACTGCATAATGGAGAATGTGGTCAAGTCTTGTATGAGGACCATTATGACTTGTAGAGGTGAGAATTGTGTGGGATGCTATTTTGACTTATTTTAGTGGAAGGGAGGTTAGTTGGAGGCATTTTCTGTCACACTCTTGGGGTGGCTATTGACTTGGCCTATGTTTTCTTCATGTGGAGGACATTTTGGAGGCTTCTAGAAGGTTCTTTTGGGGCCATTTTTATTTTATCTGAGGAGGATCTTCTAGAAACACTTGTGTGGGGGTTTTGGATGTTTTTGGCTTAAATATGTTGTTTAAGTCATTTTAGGGGGGTTCTTTCTTTTTCCAGCTGAAGGATAGCTTGCATTTTCTGGGAGTTGTTTTTCATGGAGCTGCATTGTAACTCAAACATGCCTATTATACAGTAAGCATTTTGAATTAATAAAGTAGAGCACTTTTACCTTCTCATTTCCTATTTCTCATGTATGTTGTTAATGATTGATCAGTTTGTCTTGTGAAAATCTATCTTTTCCTTGCAAGCTTGTCTCATGTTATGCATCTATTTAGCAGAAGGTGTATGTTTACAGGTTGTAAGTTGTGTTGTTAGTGGTGCTGTTAATTGTGAAATCTTTGTTTTCCTTTTAATAGCATTATTTATAGACCTTCTTATGAAATATTTATGTAAACTACATTATCAAGTGAGTTGTGTAAGTCCAACTTTGTGATAATAATTCAAATATGATAAGTTGTTAATAGGTCTAGGTTGTTTTGGTGCATCACTTTAGGTTTTTTCAGCATTAGGTTTATTTTCATGCAACCCTTACCCTTTACCTTCAGAGATTAATAGTTAGGTGACATCAAACGGGGAAGCTAACCCATAATCCAGAGGTCTACTTTCGAACATGTCAGCCACAACCTGAAAGCAGTCCAATGTTAGTCCAAATATGTTAAGTTTCTTTCAAAAGCTTAGCATACAAGATGCAAATTTGGTGTCCTAACAGTTTTGGCACACCCAGTGGGACCTCTAATCATTTCAGACTAGAAAAACACATCAATTTGCTGGTTTTGATATGCTGCCAGCAATATTTTTATCCTTTTAAAGGTCACACCAGCATATATGGCGGCTCCGAAGGTGAAATTTATGATAGATCGGTGTTGTAACAACTTATGAAATGAATTCAAACAAGGGGAAATTCTATCCCATTAGAATATCTGCAACTTTCACCACCCCGTAGGAGAGGCAGACCAAAAGGAAGGTTGTTGTTTTGTCAAGAAAAATAGTTTCAACTCCACCAGCAGTGAGAGTTTTCAACCCAGTAAGACAACAAAACTTGGTGCTAAACACGACTGTTCCAAGAAACCAAGTTTTTGTGCCATTCAATGGTGGTAGCCCACTTCAATTAGCCCAACATGATATTCTAGTGGCTTCTCTCAAGAGCATACCATATTTTTCAAGTGAAGATCAAACTACACCGGTTGAGCATATTAAGGACATCTCAAATTTGTGCTTGGTGCATCATATAACTCAAGAAAATGTTGCCTTGAGACTGTTAGTGGCATCGTTCAGAGGTAAAGCACTCCAATGGTTCAAGAGTTTGGCGGTCAATTCTATCCGAACATGGGATGAATTGGGAGAGGTACTTTGTAAGTATTTTGAAGACAAGTATGATAACTTGTCATTGGTTGAGCAGTTGACTCACATTAAACGGGCTCCTCATGAACGAATGACGAATTTCAATTTCCGTTTCCAAAGAATGCAGGATAGAATTCTGGACACTACAAGGCCTCCAACTGAGTATGCATTTCTCTATTTTTTGAGAGCTTTAAACAATGAAATTGTTGTTTTGATACAGTCTATGGGTGGAAATACCTTTCCAATAGCTTACGACATAGCTGTGAGAGTAGAAAATAACCTAATACAAGCTGGAAGGATTGCCCCTAGGCCTCCTATGCCATTTTTTCCTGATAGTCATCCTCCTATAGCTTTTCCACCACCTCAATTAGCCCCTTTACCAGTTGTTGTTAACACAAAAATTGCTACCCAAGGACCATCTCAGGAGTTGTAGGAAATTAAAAGCAGCCAACAAAAGATTGAAAATTTGCTGCAAACTTTTGGAAATGAGCTGGTAAGCATTAAAAAACATCAATTCCAAGGTTTCAAACCTTGGCAGCCTCAAAATCAAGGCCAAGGACAACAATTTGAAACTAACAAGCAACCATATCAAGGAAATTTTCAAGGTGCACGACAAAGTCTGAATCCAAGGCCTTTTCAGCCATACAATCTAGTTCCAATCAGTGCAGCCAGAGATATGGTACCTGTTCAAAACAACCTTGCAGTAGAGTATGAGTGGTGCTATCCTTGCAACCAGGCCCATAATCAGACTACATGTTTAAATGGTGTCATCAATCAAGCATTGATGGTTCAAAATGTTTTGGGTGTGCAAGACGGGCCTAATGGTGAATTGTCCCAACAGCAGGAGCTCCCTCCAAGTGACACAACTCTCTTGAATTGGCAAGGAGAAGAGTTTTGTGGAGTAAACAGTGATAGCTCTCTAATAGCAGCCAACACTCGAGCCAAAAAGAGAGCCCTCGAGATTGGACAAGCAACAAATAAAGACAAAGAGATTTTTGGACCTTCCAATCCTCATATAACACACATTTTGTAGAGAAATTCGCAAGGCATCGGTGGTGGATAGCTTGGGAATCAACCCCAACCAGCCCACTTGCAGACAACCCCTACTGCTGCAAAGACTCATCAAAAGGTAAGTGTTGTCACACCCTTCAACATTATTGAATCCATGAAAAAGATGAATGTGAATATGTCAATATGGGATGCCCTGTCTATTCCTAGTCAAAAGGACTTGTTGCAATCTGCCTTAGCTAAAGTAGGTGTTTCAAATGATATACCATCAGGTCAACGCAAGTTGTCTTGACAAATACACCTCAAGATAGCAGCAAACAGCCAAGAAAGGATGTCAAGCCAACCCCATTTTATGTGTCCTTAATAATAGGAGAGAAACTAGTTCACAATTGCATGGTGGATTCAGGGGCAAGTAGTTTTTTCATGCCCAAACAGATTGCTGATAAGTTAGGACTTAAGTATTAGCCTCTTGAGAAGGGAGTTGTACAATTAGATGGGACATCCATCAATACTATAGGTGTTATCAAGGGTTTAAGCCTTACCCTACATGCTTGTCCCAATTTCTCCATTCCCCAAGACATCTCTGTTATTGACTTACCTCCACATTTTGCTTTATGTCTGTCAAGGGATTTCATTGCCAAGATAGGAGGTTATTTGTCATCAGATTGGTTCCATATGGTGTTCAGAACAAGATATGGGACTAAAGTAGTCATCAAATCTGAGCAACTTGCTAAGGATCACATTGAACCATATGTGCCAAGTGTTGTTAATACTAATTGTGTTGTTTTTAGTGATGATGAACTTGCTGCTGCTCAAGAGCGGCAAGCAGAAAGTATACCAGATGCACTGCTAAGTGAGTGGGCAACAAAGAATATTATTGAGGAAATTGGTTTGGGTGTTTATGTGCTGCATGAACTTGATTCAGTGATTCCAAACCTCGAAAAGGAGGTGGGACAACAATCAAATTAGCAAGGTGGAGTATGGAGGATGTTCTTTGATGGTTCTCGAAGCAAGAATGGTGCTAGTGGGGGTGCAATGCTTGTGTCCCCACAAGGTGACAAATACTACTCTGCTTTCAAATTTGCATTCTCTTGTACTAGCAACACCATTGAATACGAAGGTCTGATTCAAGGCTTGGAATGGGCACGAAAAAGAGAAATTGACTGCTTGCAAGTGCATGGTGACAGTGAATTGATCGTCAATCAGGTGAGAGATCTGCATGTCACTAAGAATGATGTCTTAAAATCCTACAAACACAAGGTGTGGGATATGATAGAAGAGTTTCACACTTTCAATCTGATTTCTATTCCTAGGGATCTGAATAAGCATGCTGATAGATTGGCTGCCATAGGTGCTCAAGTTGATATTCCAAGTGAAATTAGGAAGGAAAATTTGCAGCCATATGTTAAAATAGTTATCATACCTTCTATTCCGGATAATAGCGTTCATTGGCAAGTCTTTGAAAGTGATGAACAGGTTTTGAGCTTCATGCTGCAAGAAGATGAATTTGCAGCAGTCAACCAAGAGAAGCTCAAACAACAATATGATGATCAGATCATCCAATTGAAGTCCAACAAACTGCCCAAGGGTCTAGTCACCTTGGAATCCATTTTTCAGCACAGATGACCAGCTAAAAAAGAGTAAAACCAACATGCAGGTCAAAGAAGAACACTATGAGGAGCTTGAAATCTTCAAAGGTAAGCTCCTTAAAGTTGGAAAAAATTGTTCACCTACAGATAAGCAAGCTTTTATTGCCCTCTGTCAGGAGTTCCAAGATGCATTTACATGGGAATATTCTGATTTGAAAGGTTTTGATCCCCAAATTGCCCAACATACCATAGAGCTTAAGCCAAACTCAAAACCTATTAGGCAAAAGCAGAGGCCTTTAAACCCCAAACTTGAGCCTCTTATGGTCAAAGAGTTGACCAAGCTAATCGAGGGAGACATCATTTTTCCAGTTAAACACACCTCATGGGTTTCTAACCTTGTCCTGGTTAGAAAGAAAAATGGTGAAATTAGGTTGTGTGTTGACTTTAGAGACCTCAATAAAGCCTCACTAAAGGATCATTATCCACTACCCTTAATGGAGCAGATTCTACAAATTGTAGCTGGTTCAGAAAGATTCTCATTACTTGATGGTTATTCAGGTTATAACCAAGTTTTAGTCAAAGAAGAGGATCGGTACAAGACTACCTTCACCACAAAATGGGGCACCACGGCTTATAAAAGGATGCCTTTTGGCTTGTCCAATGCTGGTGCCATGTTTCAGAGGGCAATGGATAAGGAATTTAAAGGTTTGATTCACAAACTTGTACTCATTTACCTTGATGATGTAACTGCATTTTCAAAGAAAGCTGATGAACACCTTGCACATCTAAAACAAGTATTTGAGAGGTGTAGGGAGTATGGTATATCCCTCAACCCCAAGAAATGTATCTTTGTTGTCCATGAAGGAAAGCTTTTAGGGCATATTGTGTCAAATCAGGGGATCACCATTGATCCAGAAAGGGGAAGTGCCATTTTGGATCTGCCTTTGCCCAACCATAAAAAGGGGCTACAAAGTTTTCTTGGCATAATCAATTTCGTTAGAAGGTTTATTCCTGACATTTCCAATCTGTTGAAACCACTAACTGCAATGTTAAAAAAGAATGCCAGTTTCAGTTGGACCAAAGAGGCCAAGCACAGTTTCGAAGTCATAAAGGAAGCTTTATCAGCAGCCCCTACTTTGGTAAACTCGAACTTCTCAAAAGACTTCATTTTATATGCTTTTGGCAACATTGATATAATTTCTGCAATACTGGTACAATAGAATGATGCTGGCCTAGAACAACCAATTGCTTTTTTTAGCCAACGATTAGAAGAGTATGAACAAAGATATACTTTTGTAGAGAAACATGGACTGGCTGCCATCAGAAGCTTGAAGAAGTTCAAACCCCTGATTTCTAACAGCAAGGTACATTTAATGGTTGCTCACCCAAGTGTGAAGGAATTCTTACTAAGAAGGGATCTAAATGATAAGAGGGCAGGCTGGATTACAAAGGTTATGGAGTATGATGTTGACATCAAGATAACAAAGCTTGTCAAGGGTAAAGGGTTGTGTGAACAGCTAGCTACGAAGGCTGAAAATGAAGGAAATGTAGAAATTGAGGCAGTACTGGTTGCTAGTAACGGGCTTGAAGTAGATGCAACTAAAACAAATGCAGGTTGGGTACAAGATATGACTCACTTTTTACAAACTGGTGAGTGTCCACTAGGTTTAGATAAATCCAAATGAAGGTATTTCAGACTGCAGTCTATTCCTTATGTTCTGATTGGCAACATTCTTTTTAGAAAGGACATTAATGGTGTCCTCCTAAGATGCATTGATCAACATCAAGTTGATAAAGTACTTCATGAGTTCCATGATGGAACTGTAGGGGGTCATTTTTCCCCAAGAACAACTGCATGGAAAATAATGAGAGCTGGCTATTATTGGCCAAGCTTGTTTAAAGATGCCCATGCTTGGGCCAGGAAGTGTGTAAAATGTGCCATTTTTGTAGGCAAAGAGAGGCTACTAGCTTTACTATTGCAACCTATTCAAGTAGTGCATCCCTTCATGAGATGGGGCATTGATTTTATAGGTGCCATTAACCCACCTTCAAGTGCAGGTCATAGGTGGGTAGTTACTGCAACCGATTATTTCACACGATGGACTGAAGCAGTGGCTTTGAAGGAAGCCAATGAAAGTGTTGTTTTAAATTTTTATGATGATTTGGTAACTAGATTTGGGGTACTTGAATCAATCATTTCTGATGATGCTTTGGCATTTGTTGGGTTAAGAGTAAGTGACTGGGCTATAAAAAATGGCATCTATCTGAATACCTCATCAAATTATTACCCTCAAGGTAATGGTTTGGCTAAGTCAACCAATAAAGACCTAATCAGGATCATCAAAAGGATTTTGGAAGATAACCAAAGAACTTGGCATAGCAAGTTAAAATATTCCTTGTGGGCAGATAGGATAACTCCAAAGAAGTTCATTGGAACATCCCCTTATGTACTAGTATATGGTAAAGAGGCAAGGCTGCCTTTATCAGTTGAGCTTCTAGCTCTTGATATAATGAACCAGCTTGAAATGTTTGAAGAGGAGGACCCAATGGCTGTCCGATATGCACAGCTAATGGAGCTAGATGAAACTAGAGGTAGAGCCATGAAAACAATGGAGCTGCATCAACTCCAAACCAAGAAGGTGTTTGATAAAAGAGCAACACCCAGGGTGTTCAAAGAGGGAAATGTTGTTCTGAAATGGGATGAATTGAAGAGTAGGCCTGGAAAGCATACCAAGTTTGATAGCATGTGGAGTGGCCCATTTATCATTACAGAGTGCAAAGAGCACAATGTTTTTCAACTATCATCAATGGATGGAGAAGCTCTGCCTATCCCAGTTAATGGGATACACCTCAAACTCTGTTTTGAGGTATGATCTAAAACTGCTCTTGTACATATTAGAGTAGATTATATTTCCTCTAAGTGTTGATGCACATTAGTTAGGCTTTCTAGTTTTCCCTAAGTGCTGCTTTGCACAGTTAGGTGGTAGTTTTCCTTATGCATTTTTGTTTTCCTTGTTTTCAAAGTGTTTCTTGCCGGTGTTATGAGTTACAACTATTTGCAATGTTGTTTTCAAGTAGTGTTGGTTTTCTGAGTGACCCCGTGCCTAATGGATAACACAAAAGAAAGTTGGTCTCATGTTTAGCAGGCAAACATATAGCAGATGTCGCCAGAAATGTTACCTGATTTTTAGCTTTTAGCTGAAATTAGGTAACCTAGTGTTGTTCTTTTCATGTTGTTTAAACATTTAAAGATAAACCATAAAACTGCTAGTTTCAATATGCATGAAGGAGTGATTGTCAAAGTAAATTAGATTACATTTTGTCATTTCAATGATGCATTACAACAAATGAGAAAGAGAATCATGTATTTGTTGATGTGTTTTTTATGCACTTCTCAACACAGGTAGTGCGTAGGTACACTACCTCTCTTGAAAGACAATACTCCACAATCGGATTGCAGAACACTATCGCAAGGTCTCTCGGATGTTAGGTCATGATGGTGCTTAGATACCTCAGTAGTTTAATATGATTTGCTGGAATCACAAGGTGGTCTTACAGAAAATACAAAGCAAGGACACAAAACATGGAAGTTGGATTTTGAAATAGAGTTCTTTGGATGGGAAGTTGTTATGCGCTGGTTGTAGGTTCAAATAGTGATCTAGGACTCCATTTAATTGTTGGATTTGGCTTTACAATGTGCAATGAACCTTAGCATAGGTCAGTTACTGAAAAAAAAGGAAAAGGGTGAAGGAGAGGAAAAGTTCCTAAGCTTGAAGCTTGCTATGAATAGTGATAATGGAGTTCCTGCAATGGACAACTCCTCAAAACAATATTCCACTTAACCAGGGATTTCACAGTATCATGGAAATTGTGCTATCTTCTAAGGGCTGCAGATATTTCATCCTTCATCCACCACATACATGCATGGATCAAAGATAAATGTTTGGAGCAGCTTTAAAATCAAGTCCAGGCTAACTTTGCATAGCTATCTACCATCAGCAAACAACAAAAAGTATGGACTAAAGGATCATCAATAAGGCAGGAATTTTCACAATCACCCAACATCATTCCTAAGATTTAACCAAAGAAAGAAAACAGCTAACTAAGCAACAATAAGATCTAAATCAAACATCTAACATTGGAGGATGAATCAAGCAACATGGGAGAAACCAAGAAAATACACCAAGTCAATGCTATTTCTTATAAATTTCTGCAGCATGTCTTTACAACAACTCAACTCTCCCTTTGCAAATGAGAGGAGTGCCCTATTTATAGTTTTCAAAAAGTTAAATGAATGGCCAAGATTCATTCTCATTGTGTGGCCAAGATTCATTACAACATAGGGTTTCACCTACCCCCAAATAGATTACAATTTAAAATTACATTCCTGTCTCTTCCCTATTTCGTCCTCTTGTGGATGGCACTGTAGCTCTTTCGTCTTTTAGCAAATTGTTGTTTTCCTTGCTGTAGCTACTCTTCAGGAAGATCTTTGTCTTTGGCTAGGCTTCCCTCCCGCTCCTCAGAAGCTGCGTGTTCTATATATTTGAGGATGACCGCTTGGAGCTTGTCGATTTCAAGGATTTCACATCGCAATGCCTGGTAGCTCCATTCCTTAGCATTCTCTTCTAGCCTTTTCCAATCTTTGTCATACTTCGAGCCTTGGTCCCTAAACAGCTCTGATTGGTCGAAGGCACGGGCAACAAAACTTAGGAACTCCGTTGTGATTTCTCCAGCTATCCCGTCCTTCATCTTCTCCTGGAAGTATGGCCTGATCTTCTCTGGATCCATTTGCACCGTGGGCATACAACAACCCGTCATCAGTTTGAGATATCGGGCACATTCCGCCCGGATTTCCTTGATCCACTCAATATCAGGATCAACCCTGCTCAGGATTTGCTCCAACCTCTCCTTCCAGTTGTCGAGGTCTCTGCGCCACACATCCACTAGCCAGTGATCTTTTTTCAGCTCTAGCTTCTCCTCCCACGTGGCCTCGGGCATCTGAAGGATGGTTTCAATTCTTGGGAAGGTGGAGTCGTAGGTGGTGGGGAAATTGGTGTAGAGCCTCTTTGTGCTCTCCAGGGACTGGATCAGGTCCAAGAACTTGTTGGCTGTCCGCACAACCCTACTGATTCCCATGTTTCCGACATATGAGACTTATCGGAACCAATCCTCGGTGGTTTTCTCCAATTTCTTTCGTCTTTCCATTTTATCTATTTGCTCCTTGGAAAGCAATTGTGGTGCGGCCGCGGAGGTAGTGGGCAAGTCGTCCACTGAGGACCACTGTTGTATGTAGTCTGTTAACGCTGCAACCTGCGCTTTGAGTTCATCGTTGGAGATTTTGTCCTATTTTATCAGGTGCACCACTGTGGCCACCGACTCCTCAAGGTGCTCGACCTTTTGCTCTCTGGTTGCTGTCCCCAAGTCAATGGTGGAGATGTTATAACTCACCCCCGCCTGGCCAACAGTAGGCGTTGCAATTTGTGCTACTCGAGAGCTGGAAGCATCCATTGTTATCTTGGATCGGACCTCTGGCTTCTTCTCCTTCTTCGTTGTGATCTGAGATCGAGCCAAGATGGCCTCCAACCTTGCCCTTGGGTCCTTCAACACTGGGGTCATCTTCTCGAGTTGCCTTTCCAACCAATCAGGCATAGCAAACTTATCCTTGGGTGAATCATGGCTATCCTCGCCCTTCTCAGTCAAAGGCAAGACTTCTGCCTCCTTTTCCTTTTGGGGTTCTCCTTTCGTTTGGGCAGCATCCTCCTCCTCATCGAAGTCATGAACGAATATGAGGCGCTTGACAGGCAGCTTAGTAGATAATTGTTGGATGGGAATTTCTTCTTTTGTTGCTTCTTCTTCTTTCTTCTCCTCAGTAGCCTCGGCCTCGGGGCTTTTGACAGCATGGGTCTTAGCCTCAGTTAAGTCCTTTATCTATTGCTCTTCTGGCGGCTACCCTTCTTCACCATGTGGCGACTCTTCTGTTTTCTCCCCAATGTTCTTTAGCTGCTGCGCCATCTCCTCCTCAAGGTCTTCATCGAAAGTCTGGATGATTTCTTTGGCACCCGAACCATCCTCCTCATCTTCACTCTTGGAAGAGCCTGTCTCCTCCCCCTCATAAACCACCCTGTCGATGGTTCGGTGCTCGTACTCAGGGTGCTCATGATACTCATCGGCCTCCTCCTCTATAGACTTTGAGGCTTCTTGCTCTCGCTCCTCCAACTCCTTTGAGATAAGCATTGTAGCTTTCATAGCTGGCGGCCTTGTTGGTGGTTGTGAAGGCTGAGCCATTGCAAGGACCTGGGTGAGGGCTGCTTGGAGAGTTGGATTCATCAAGATCTGGGAGAGCTCAGGAGGAAGGTTCGGCATATGCCTTGTAAAAGCCTCGGGCATAGTGGCAGTGGGAATAGGCGATGTTATTGTTGCCAGAAGAAGTGACGTCATTGGCGACATGGCAATAGAAGAAGAAGGGGGAGTGGTCATGCCGGAAGAGGAGTCAACATTAATTACCGATTCGGCTAGGGGTGAAGGAGCAAGATGGACAGAAATGTCCACCGCCGGCGGAGATGCGGCGACCATAGCTAGGGGGACGGGCGGCGCAACAGAAGGAGCAGGAAGGGCCAAGGGAGGTCGAGATTCTTCTGCACTCACCGCTTGTTTAAGCCTTTTGGGAGATGAGCCTTTCGTTTCTTTCTTCGCTTGTTCCTTGGGATCTGGAGACTGTGCGGTTTCCGTTCCTTTCCTTTTTTGGGACCTAGTGATGGGAGGAGACTTGGAGGTCCTGCTAGTTGATGTGGTGGCAACAACGTCCTCCGTGGCACTTGGCTCGCTTTTGAGCCCTTCATAGGTCAGGACCACCCCTTGTTGCTTCAGATGTGCCACTTGTCCATCGATCCACTCCCTGGTGCGAGTTATGATTGGCTGGGTGATGGTGTCCAGGTCATCGACCTCCTGCTCATCCCAGTCGATTGACAGTATTGGCAGGTTGGCAACCGCAGGGTACCTCGGATGCATGATGGTGGACTCGTCTTCCTCGGCCTGGTCCGGTACTGGGAATGGTTGTACCCTTCTTAAGAATAATACCGTCATGTGCATGTAGTGCCTTGCGCGCACTTCTTCGTCGTCCTGACAATCTGCCTAGAAGTCTTCAATGTGGTACTAGTGGGCATATGCTGGCCCTAGTGCTTTCCTGACATGGCCGTGTGGGTCCATCCTTGGGTGAGCGGTGTACCAGTCGAAATGGTAGTCTTTCAGTTCCTTCTCAGAGTTGTTGGCACATTGGGATGTTTGCAGCCGATACATGCCCTGGCCGAGGGTCATGGGGTAGGAGATCCCTGCTATGTGCTTGTTGCTGAAGATGGCCTGGAGGTGTTGGAGCTGTCGAGAAAGCTCCAGGAGGATGATCCTGTCATTGGAGTAGCGAGGCAATCTGTTCGGCCTTTCAGTGAAACCCTGGGCCTGGATGTATGTAAACTTTGGGAACTAGATGAACAGAAAAGCATATTGCTTTAGGAGTGCCCTGGCGCTGTGGGAGACCCTCCTCTTGAAGTCTCCAGCGATCAACCTGATTATGTGGCCTATGAAGGCGTCATTGACCCTGTAATACTCTTTGAAATTGTGATATTGGAGCTGCGGGTACTTGTCATAGGCCTTAAGTCCTCGCTTCTGCCCCTGATCGGGTGCTACAAACAGTCCGTTGTACTGTCTTTGATCTGCTAGGAGTATACGAGGTAGGAGGTCATGTAGAATTTAGAACTCTTCTTCACGTTAACAAACTGCTCGTGGAAGTAGTCGCTGATGATGCCTCCCCAGTAGAATGAGACCTTGGTTGTAACGTTCTCATTTCCCCGTAGGATCTGCTCAATATAGTACGCCATCCATTCCTGGAAGTAAGCGGCCGTTGGAAGACCCATGACCCTGCTCAACAAGGTCACCAAGTCGTGGTAGTCCTCGTGGAAATCGCTACGGAAGAGTTCCTGGGGAACCTTCGCAGCGCTGGCTCGTTTTTCCTTAAGCCAATGCAGATTTATTGACTTTTTGCAGCCCGTTGGATTAGCATCCCACGCCGCCTGGCATTCTTCTAACGTGGGGACCTCCATCTATTGGAACATGGGAATGTGGAATGTCTTGGTGATCCCTTCCAGCGACATATCTACAAGGATGTTTCTCTCCTTATCCACAATTGTTCTGGTCTTGGTCTGGTAGGCTTCTCGGCAAGCCATGACTAATTCGGGCGCCACGAGAGAGGGAGGGAAACCGGTGGCCTTAGCTATGCCACTCTGCCTTATCAACCTGGCATTCTTTGTTGTTGGGTTTACCCTGACCCTCTGCGTGAATTCATCAATGTCTACTTGGCCAATATTAGTGTCTGTGATCTCCTTCTAGTCAGTCGTGACCTTTGAATGGAGCGGCTCGCCCTGGAACTGATACTTCATTTGGTGCTTGTCTTCTTTCCCTCGAGGGGTCCTTCCTGACTTCTTTCCTTTGTCCCCTTCAGCGGATGCCCCTGAAGTTCCTGCACCTGGTTCCATATATTCTGCAGACAAGGACAAAGTTAGCGCAATGGATCACAAAAGCATTCATGTTAGTCCATGTTTTGAAAACAACATCTACTCCAAATAATCAATCAAGCATATCATAAATTTTATCTTTAGACGTTATTGATCTTTGTTTTAGGGCATTTAGGCAATCTGGGCCCGGAGGGCCGGACTTCCCTGGCAGGAATACTGTCTAGAAGGGAAAACGCAACGGAAAGCTCCCGGAGACCCTCCTTGGCCAAATTTTAATGTTTCGAGAAGCTTATGATGAAGAGGGCCAAAAATTAGCATGTGGGTCGAGGTCAGATTCTGGATTTGGGCTTGTTAGGACCGATCTAGGAGGACTCAGAGGTTTTAAGCCGAGAAGTCGTCGAGAGATGGCCGTTGGTGACGGCGGACAGTAGACGGAAAACCGACAGCGGAAGTCCGAGGCACGGGGCCCGGAGGGCAATAGGCGGCCGACATAAAGTTAATTTGTTTTCGAAGGCTCGGGCCGACGACACCGGGAAGGCGGGTGGACTTCGCCATTTGGAACGGCAATCCTCGTACGGAAGTCCGGCAAGGGAAGCCCGGGGGCAAGAAGTCGGCGGTATGAGTTTATCGTTTAAGCTTAGCGGCATTTGGCGGGGCGGGGCCCGGAGGCCGGGGCGCCGGTCGGCCTTTTCGTTAGATACAGCAGGCGCGAGGCAGACTTTCGAGGACAAAAGTCCGGATACCAGCACCCGGAGAGCGGACGGCAGAGCGGGGATCTTCGTTCGGAACAACGGGCAAGGACCAGAATCCCGGGACACGGTGCCCGGCGCGTTGGTGGCCGCGAGGAGTTTCGGCAGGAACATACGGCAGATTGAAGCTTGGGGTCTGGAGACCGGGCGGACGGGGCGAAGATTCTGCCGGCAGGAGATCCACGGACTTCCCCGGACGGAAGTCCGGATACCGGCGCCCGCGGCCGCGAAAGTCACCGTCGCAAAAGAGCACGCCCACGACGGAGAGGGAGGCGGGGTCCGGGGGGCGGGTAGCATCGAGGACTTCGCCGAAAGGCTTCATCGTTTCGAACGGCGGAAAATAAGGCACGGAGGCCCAACATCCGAGCCCCGAAGACGAAAATGATGGACCGATGCATCAGGGGAGCCCGGAAGGAGGGAAGCATTGATGACTCTGTCAAAAAACTGCGCAGCGGAAACAACGGAAAAAAGAGCAGGGAAACCCGTCGTCCAGGGCCCGAAGGAAAAAAAGATGGATCGGATTGACTTGCCAAGGGTTAATTAGCAGAAAAGTCTGCGGAGGCCGGGGGACGGGGCGCCGGGCGATATTCGCCGTTTGAGGAAGGCGAACCTCATGCGGAACTCCGGAGACGGAACTCCAGGGTTCCGGGCCCGGGGACAACCAAAGGATGCAAGTTACGTTTCAAGTTTATGGCGGAGCCGATATCGGGATCCGGCAGTCGGGGAGGCAGGGTGGTTTGGCATCTCAGGTGCGGCGGAAGACAAACGGAAGTCCGAGGAAGGAAACCCGACGAACCGGGCCCGAAGAGGGGAATTTCCGTCAGCGAATGTTTGAAGTTTTGAATTTCGACGGCGAATGCGGGTTCCGGGCCTGGGGTGGACGTCTTCCTTGCACGAAGAACAACCACGCGAGGGAAGGCCCCTGAATCGGCGGCAAGGTCATTTCCAATGGATTTGCCGATTTTCCAAGACGTGGGTTTGGTGCGCCACTTAGTGTTCTATCAATCTATGCTCTCCTAAGGATTGTTCATTCATTTAAATGTTTCAAAATCACGAAACGATGGTCAGGAGGGCAAGTGGATGGCCTACCTCAAAACACGCTAGGCGGGGGACGTGGGATCCACACACGGTCGACAGACTGATGCCGAGGGCGATGATCGCGACGTAGTCGAAGGCAGTGGGCTCCAGATGATAGCTCCTCCAATTCGCTCCAATCCTGCAGAATGATAATGACTGCCCGGATTGGGCTTTTTATATCCAAACCGCCATGAATGACTGCAATAAATACTCGTACGGCCGCGGGAAAAGTCACTGGATTTGAATTTAGGTCAGCGGCAGTGGCAGCGGCGATGACGGGGCCCGGCGTCCAGAGAGACACAAAGTGACGGCCGCCTTAAGATTTTCGGGTTGTTTGAACGGCGACAACGAGGAGCAGCTCGGGGCCCAGAGGGCGGGAAGCCGGAAGGATTCCGCCGTCCGGGACGGCGGAAACGTCACGGAATTTTGAAGACGGAACTCCGGACAGCCGGGCCCGGAAGACCCCACGGCACAGGCCACGACGAAGACCTCGACGGAGATAAAGCAGGTGGGGCCCGAGGCGCGGGAGGCTGCGGGAGGTTCACCGTCGCGGACGGCGAAAATGACACGGAAACCCGGTGGCGGACTTCCGAGGTTCAGGGCCCGGAGGGGCGGGCGCCGCGGAATATTTTAACAAGTTTTTGCAACGGCGAGAGCTGGATCGGACGCCGGGGTCCGAAAAGATGCCCCGCGGATGCCGCAAGAGACGGCAATCCCAGCGGGGAAGCCCGGATTGGGAACTCCGGACACCCGGGCCCGGCAGGGCCTGGGGCCACTTTAGGGCCAAAACGCCAGAGAGACTCTGCGAGGCCCCGAAAGGCAGCAAAAAACCAAAAGCGGAGGCATGATCGATTTATGATGAAACTTTAGAGCAACATCAACCATCTGGAACATCAAAAAGAGGGGCACGTAAAATGAGGCGGCGACAAAATGACCCAACAAGGCGAAAGAAAAGAGGGTCCCCATTCCGAACGGGGCGTGTGTGCTAAGGGCACAACAGTATTCAAATGTAATTTCTTTTATTGATTATAATCATTAAGGTACATGTCCCTCACAAGCCAAGGGAATAGCTCTCTTATTCAAATGAAAATATGAAACAACTCATACATGAATAAGTAGAATGAAACAAAAGAGAATGTGCATGTAAGAATGGAACCAGTCATTGCCTATGAATGACTGGTTACAAGTCCCCCATTGTCATGTTGCTGCCGCCCTAAACCACTTGTGTCCCTCCCAGCTCCGTAGCTCTCCTCACCCTGCATCTAAAGAAAACATGATGTTAGAGTGAGGCTCTAAGCAATGAATGATTCAATCCTTACATACACACCTACCTATGCATGTACAAACTGATCCATAAGTGCATTAAACGAAAACATCCAACATATGCATTTATTTTCTAACTATTTGCTTAATGTACAGATTTAGGACAAGTCTAATTATTGTTTCAATATCAGATCAAATACAACATGTGGGGTAAATGTGGCTCCCACAACCTGAAAGCAGTCCAATGTTAGTCCAAATCTGTTAGGTTTCTTTCAAAAGCTTAGCATACAGTGTGCAAATTTGGTGTCCTAACACATACTAATCAAATACTATATATATGTGTGTGTGTGTTTGTGTGTGTGTGTATATATATGTATATATATGTATGTATATATGTATATATATGTATATATATATGCATATATAAATATACATGTATATGTTCATATATATGTATGTATATATATATATACAAATACATATATACATGTATATGTATGTATATATACATATATGTAATGCCCCTCCGTCATTGTTGTCATTGTGTTTTGTTGTTCGTTTTACTTTGAGGACAGGTACTGCTTGGATATGTGTTTGTTTGAGTTAATTATTGATTTTGTGTCTTGATTAGATAAAATTTATTAATTTCTTATTTTATTTTAATAAATTAAACTTTATGATTTAAAATGAAATATTTAAATTAATGTAATAAATTTAATGGGATTGTGCAAGTAAAATTAAATATATTAAATAGTTAATTAAGTGTGTGCAATTGCAAGTTATGATTTAAAAATTATAAAATAAAAACAAGTGGAAAAATTTGTGGAGAGTGAGAAATATAAAAGAAATAAACTAATGAATTTAATGGAGTGGTTGTAGTTACAGATAGTATAGTGGAGGATAATAAATAATGTAGTGGGAGTTAACTGAAGAGGGGCTTTTGGATTATTTTTAGAATTGAATCTAGAAAAACTCGGCCGTGAATATTTTTCATCTTCTTGGAGTTTGTTGGGGGGTTTTTGGGAGTTGATTCTTGATTTTGGAGGCTTTTGGAGTTGGGGATTTTAGGATTGGTGGATATTCTGGAAGTGGTGAGCTCTGCAACATAACCTCCTCTGGCAAGTAGGAAAATCCAGGTTCCACCATTATCTTGCAAATTTATATTTTGTTTAGAAAACAAATTTTGAATGTTGGTGGTTCTTTTACACTGGCTACTCAAGGCGATTGCTCTGTATATTTTATATTTTGTGCCTATATTTAATAGAAATTGTATTTTGTGTCATGTGCCTGTCTCTATACTCTGTATCCTCCCATCTTTATCCTTGGGCTGGGGAATTGCATGTAACCCTTATTGTCGTTCCATTTGGGGATAAATTTTTTTGACACTATCCTTGATAGGCCGAGTTCCTTATAGCGGACTTTGAGTTAATTATTATATTGTTAATTCTTATACTGTTAATCCCTGGCTGAGACTGTGTGTGCCTTCCTTTCCTTCTTCATTTGTTGCTTGTGTATTCCAGTCACCTTCATAATATGCCATAGTCTTTGCTCATTTGGTTGTTAATTACCTTAATCGACATTTAGCTATAGATAAGTATTTATATGAGGAGAATGCATCAGTCTTATAGTGTATTCGTATTTACTTTAGAAAATATTCTAATATCCTACTGCAAGGTAAGCTTGTGTATACTTATTTCTGTATGCCATTATCCGAATGTTCATAATGGTATAAATGATACCTTATAGCATGAGCATCGATTGTATTTAAATTGCAGTCACCCATATACTTACCTTCGAGTTCAAACTAGAGCTTACTCCTGTTATCTTCCAAGGCGTCCATGTTTGTACTTATTATGGGGTTTAAACTATGTGTTGATATTCGATTTTACCATTGGTAACCATACGCACGAGAATATGGTTGATGAAATATGTAGTCGTTGATTTTGTTGTTAAGTGCAATCACATCTTGTAATCTGTAGATTCCACAGGCATAATATTTACAACCTCCATAGGTGCAATCCCTATCAGTGATTGATAGTGGATATCGATAGATTATAAGCTAAGTCTTTGTTGGTACTGGTATTTCATTCCAGCCGCGACTCCAACATGAAGGTTAATCGACATCCATTCAACCGCCGCCCTTCAAAACAGGAAAAAATTGGTATTAGCAGATCGACTGTGGGAATAATCATTTGTACCACATGGTTGATATGTTTCGAATCCTTGGATCTAAAGGAAATTTCCTTAACATAAATGTTGCTAGGGAATTTTAGTTTTGGCATGTAGTTGGCATTAAAGCCGGTACTTGGAACATTGGAAATTATCCTTATATAAGAATTCCCTCCATCTTGTTGGCTGGTAACACTCTTGATGGTGGCTACATGAAATAGATTATGGGTATCGAACAACATCATTTTCTTAGCAATCTGAATCCTGAGCTCTTTTGAAACAGGGATATCCATCTCTCGTACCAATGCCCCTGCAACCAATCTTCTTGCAGTCTCCTCATTCTTTCACCTCGCAAGTTCTGTGTGGTGTTGCTTGAAGGCCGGAGGCAGAGGGAAAAATTCACACACAGTAAAAAAAAATAAAACATAAAATATTATTTTCTAACACACAGAGCTGCTGCTCGTAATTTTCTGTTTGCTCACATTCACCTTCTTCTCATTCTCATTGATTCAAAAGTAATTTTTCAATTACAAAATATATGCTGTAGGTAAAAAGTCACGTGAAAGATTTTCACGGATGAGAGGGAACGAAATTACAATTTAAATTCAAAATCACCTAACTAACTTTACCCCCGTCAAAATGCATTTAATACAATGTCCTTTTCATAATATTCAAACTTAAATATTAATTCTTTCGTACTCCGAAACTTTCTGGCGGTGGCGGCTTTCTCCATAGTTCCCCGCGGTATCGCAATGGTTAAAATCTTTATTGCGATATTGCGGGCAGCGGTTAGTTGACGGCCCGGTAAACTACGGCGGTTAAAAATAAAACAAACTTTTACGGAGTCTCCCGCGGTGTCGCGATTAATATTTTATTGATTGCGATATAGCGGGCATTGGCTGGAATAAAACAAAACATTACGGAAGACTCCCGCGGTATCGCAATGGTTATTTTATTGATTGCGATATAGCGGGCAGTGGTTGGCGGGGACGGCGGCAGTTAGGGTTAATATTCCAACACTCCCCTTAAGCATAACTGCGCTGTCCACCATGCCCAATCTGTTCCTTTGAAAAATAAAATTATCTCTTCCCAGCGGCTTTGTAAAAATATCTGCACTTTGCTCTTCTGATCTGCAAAATTCTAAAAATATATCACCATTGTTAATTAATTCTCTGATGAAATGATACCTGGTATCAATGTGCTTGCTTCTCTTATGAAAGACTGGATTCTTCGAAAGAGCTATGGCTGAATTGTTATCACAGTAAATTTTTGTTGCCTCCATTTGTTCATTTTGCAATTCTTTCAAAATTCTTCTCATCCAGATTGCCTGACATGCTGCACTTGTGGCTGCCACATATTTTGCTTCAGCTGATGAAAGACAAACTATTGGCTGCTTCTTTGAAGACCATGAGACAACTCCAGTCCCAAAATTAAATACATAACCAGATGTGATTTTTCTGTCATCAATGCTGCCAGCACAGTCACTGTCTGTGTATCCTATGAGTTTGAACTCATGTGAACTTGAATACTTAATGCCAAAATTTTTTGTTCCACTTACATACCTTAAAATTCTCTTCCCTGCTTTCCAATGGGTGTCTTTTGGTGTTTCCATAAACCTGGAAATCAAACTTACTCCATACATAATATCTGGCCTTGTGGCTGTGAGATACATGAGACTTCCAACAAGCCTCTTAAACAAAGTTGGATCAACATTAGACCCCTCTATCATCCTTGCTTAGTTTCGCCTGCCATCAGAGGTGTTGGTGCTGGTTTGCACTTCATCATATTAAACCTTTTCAAAATGTCATTTGCATATTTTGACCAGGAAATAAAAATACCATTTTCATTTTGATTCACTTCAATACCTAAAAAATACTTCATCAGACCTAAGTCTGTCATTTCAAATTCTTTCTTCATGTCTGCCTTGAACAGATCAACTGACAAATTGCCAGTGAAAATTAAATCATCTACATATAAGCATACTATCAGTATTTCACCTTCTTCATTCATTTTTGTATACAGTGTGGGCTCACTACTACATCTATTAAATCCATTCAACAAAAGGTAACTATCTATTCTGCTGTACCAAGCTCTTGGGGCTTGCTTCAATCCATACAGTGCCTTTTTCAATTTGTAAACTTTGTCTTCTTGACCCTGAATTTCATACCCAGGTGGCTGATCCACATAAACTTCTTCTTCTAAATAACCATTTAAAAAAGCTGACTTTACATCCATTTGAAATACAGACCACTTATTCTGAGCTGCTAATGCTAAAATCATTCTTATAGTATCCAATCGCGCTACAGGTGCAAATGTTTCATTGTAATCAATTCCAGGCTGTTGTGAATAGCCCTTTACAACCAATCTTGCTTTAAGCTTCTGAACTTCATCTTTTTCATTCAATTTGGTTTTATAAATCCATTTCACTCCAATTACATCTTTGTCTTTTGGAAGACTGACTAGTTCCCATGTCTGATTCTTCTCAATTGCTTCAATTTCTTCATCCATAGCACTTACCCATTTATCATCTTTGACTGCATCTTCAAAATGAATTGGATCTTCTATTTGAGAATAAAATGCACAAAGAGAAATCTGATCTGAATTATTCTCACCTTCATTTTGCTCATATATCTCTTTATGCTTCTGATTTTCTGTCTTCTCAGACTTGCCAATGTAGGATTTGACATATCACTTGAACTTGTGGAATATGGACCCGATGGTCCTGCTGTAGATGGTGTTTGTTGTCCTCTTGTTGGACTGCTTCCTTGAATGATTGAGGCTGTTCTTATAGTCGATGCTGGTGTCACTTGTGGACTACTTTGCTGAGCTTGAATGGGAGTGGTAGGAGTCACAATAGCTGGAATATTTGATGATGCTGAAACTTCATTCTCCTCTTGAGGTATACTAGCTGAAATATTGACTGTCTTCTCTATACTTCCATCCCATGCTTCATCTTCTACAAATTGTACATCTCTGCTGATTATAACTTTCTTTGTTGTTGGATTATAGAGCTTATAAGCTTTGGATTCTTCACTGTATCCAACAAATATACATTTTTCTCCTTTGTTATCTAGCTTCCTTCTCAATTCATCGCACATGTGCATATGCTACACATCCAAATACTCTCATGTGAGTAACACCGTTTTCTTCCTCGCCCATGCTTCTTCGTGTACCATATATCTAACACTTTTTGTTGACACCTATTCATTATATAGGTCTACAAGATATTGCTTCTACCAACATTCATTTGACAAATGTTTGGCTTTCAACATGCTTCTAGCCATTTCCATGATTGTTCTCCTTTTTCCTTTCGCCTACTCCATTTTGTTGAGGTGTGTATCTAGTTGTGAATTGCTTGTGAATTCCATGATCTTTGCAAAAATTAAAGAATCTCTCTTGAAATATATTCACCACCTCTATCTGTTCTCAACACTTTGATATAATAACCACTTTGCTTTTCAACCAACTTCTTGAACTGACGAAACATCAAACACTTCATTTTTCTGCTTTAGAAAATAGACCCATGTTTTCTTGAATAATCATCAATGAATGTCAGAAAATAAAAACTACCACCTATTGAAGGTGTTTGCATAGGTCCACACAAACTGAATACAATTTTCAAAAAGGGGCTTTGCTCTAGTTGACTTTCCTGCTGAAATGATTCTCTCGTGGTTGTTTTCCTAAAATGCACCCCTTCACATACCCCTTCGGTTTTTCTATTAAAGGTAGTCCCTTGACCATGCCTTTCCTATGAAGTAAATTTAAACCTCCAAAGTTGAGATGACCAAATCTTAGGTGCCATAACCAGTTTTCATCTTTTATCTCAGCTTGAAAGATTGTCTGCACTACTGCTGTAGTTTCTTCTCTACCCACTTGTGAATTCATTAAGTGTTGTGCTTGAGCATAATTTATATTCAAATCTGGCCTTATCTTTAAGGGAAACATTTTGTTGTTTGTCATTGTGACTTTTGCAATAAGCTGGTTGCTTGGGTATTTGTCTAAAATTGTGCACAGACCATTCTTGAAGGTTACTCTATACCCTTTTTGAACCAGTTGCCCTACACTCATTAAGTTATGTTTCAGACCAGGCACATAATACACATCTGAAATATACTTTTCTCCCCCTGTTTAGTTAGAATATTGACATCTCATTTTCCTTTGACTGACACTTTGTTGTCATTACCCAATGTAACATCAGACTTTACATTCTCATTTAAACTTGAAAACATTTCTAGATTCCGCCATATGATTGTTACCAATCTAAAACCATACATCTTTTCATTTGCTTGAGCAACATTACAAACTAAAAAGATTGTGCTCTTATCTGAATTCTGATTTTGACCTTCTCTTGAAAAATTTGTATTTTGTCTATTATTATCATACTGCTTCTTTCTACACTCATTCATATAATGCCCATATTTTTTACAGTGGTGACATTGGACTTGAGATTTATCATACCTTTGATTTTGTGACTGATTCTGTGTTGAGTTTTGGCTTGAGCTTTGATTGCTGCCTCTTCCACTTGAACTTGATAGTCTATACCTTTTACCTCTGTAAGAGTTTTCTTTCCTCTTCCTCTTGATCTACTCAGCTTCTTCTTTGATCGACTAAGCCCTCGAAGTTTTGGAAAGCATGCCCAGTTGATGTATCTCACGACCTTTTCAGCCTGTGTTCATGAGAAATTAGAGATGCATACAGCTCATCAACTGATAACTGTGAAAGATTCTTTGTCTCCTCTATAGCAACTACAACCGGTAGAAATTTTGTGGGCAAACTCCTTAAAATCTTTTCAACAACTCTGGTATCTTCCAGATTTTCTCCATGAGACCTAATTTGATTAACCACCCCAATGACTTGGGTGTAGAATGAATCTACAGATTCATTGTCCTTCATACATATTGTTTCAAAATCTCTTCTCAGCATTTGTAGCTTTGTTGTTTTAACTTTTTCCATGCCTTGATAGGTTGTTTGAAGTATGTCCCATGCTTGTTTGGACTTTGTTGCTGCTGAAATCCTTGGAAAAATGCTCTCATGTACAGCTTGAAACAGATAAAATAAAGCATTTGAATCTTTCTTCCTTGTGTCTTTTAATAAGTCTTTCTCTGCTTGTGTTAAAGCATTGTATGCTACTGCATCTGCTGGCTCTGCAAATCCAGTCTCTACTAAATCCCATATATCCTGTGAACTAAATAGTGCTTTCATTGTAATTGACCAGTACTCATAATTCTTCCCATTAAACTGTGGAATTTGTGGGTTTGTCAAGCTTGTGCTTACTGCCATTTTTGAAATTTACCCAGATAATCTACTTTGATAAAATTGACTCTGATAATTAATGCGGAAGGCCAGAGGCAGTGGAATTTTCACACACAGTAAAAATTAAAACATAAAATATTTTTCAACACACAGAGCTGCTGCTCGTAATTTTCTGTTTGCTCACATTCACCTTCTTCTCATTCTCATTGATTCAAAAGTAATTTTCAATTACAAAATATATGCTGTAGGTAAAAAGTCACGTGAAAGATTTTCATGGATGAGAGGGAACGAAATTACAATTTAAATTCAAAATCACCTAACTAACTTTTACCCCCATGAAAATGCATTTAATACAATGTCCTTTTCATAATATTCAAACTTAAATATTAATTCTTTCGTACTCCGAAACTTTCTGGCGGTGGCGGCTTTCTCCATAGTTCCCCGCGGTATCGCGATGGTTAAAATCTTTATTGCGATATTGCGGGTAGCGGTTAGTTGACGGCCCGGTAAACTGCGGCGGTTAAAAATAAAACAAACTTTTACGGAGTCTCCCACGGTGTCGCGATTAATATTTTATTGATTGCGATATAGCGGGCATTGGCTGGAATAAAACAAAACATTACGGAAGACTCCTGCGGTATCGCAATGGTTATTTTATTGATTGCGATATAGCGGGCAGTGGTTAGCGGGGACGGCGGCAGTTAGGGTTAATATTCCAACATTGCTGACGCTACTCTTCTTTAGTCATCTCTTGATTATCAAATCATAGGATTGCCTTGGAGATGCCTGATTCTCCTCCATTTACCTCAGCCTTGGGTTTTTGTATCACTTCCTCGTCTTCTTCATCGTTGTTAAATGAATATGCAAAATTAGTGTATACTTTGGAGCTAACTTCAGTTGCATTTTCGGGCCCTTCATCCTTAATAACCTCAGTGTAGACATAAATGTATATGTTTGTGCGTGTATCTATATGTCTATATATATATATGGGCAGTTATATAATAAAATCTGCATTTGTAACTTGCACGAGCCTTGCTTTAATTATAAATATCTAGATAGATTTATATTTATATATATAACATTAAATTATAAAAGCATGTATGCCATGTTATATTTCGATAGGTTATACTATAATTTAAATGGTGATCTATCAATTCTATTAAAAAACACACACATATATATATTTATACTTGTAGAAAATCATAGAGTATCAATATGGTAAAGGAATATTATTATGTTATTTCTTGGAAATTGATTGTTTGTTTTAGCTAGGTGCATTGGAAGTTTTATAATGTAGTAAGCTGTTTTTTGTTATAAAATGAATGTGGAGTTCTTTGCAAATATTTATTAGTTGAATGTTAGAATTTCCTTGTATTGGTGTTTGAGTACAATAGCTATCGTGGAAATAGTGTCTTTCAAAATGTATTGTTGTTCGATTATTTGTATTGGATAAAGATAGATTGATGTAATTGAATATAGGATAAATTAAACATTAGTGCCAAGAAATAGACTATCCTTGTCCAGATGGGTATTTATGATTTGAAAGGGGTGTATCATAAAGTGACTATGTAACCCATGATTATGTTATTGTTGAATTGTTCATGTGAAGCAATGTGAATGATTGATAAATTGGGAGTGAATTGTGGGTTTTGTACCAATGTTTAAATCGTCTTGTGAAATGAATGTTAGGAATCTTCCAGAGGCCAGGGGAAGTTGTTCCTTGATGGAATTCTTTGTTAACCTTGTGATGATTGTTTTGTTTTAAATGGATATATGATGATTAGTAGCCATACACGGTATTTTCACCCATGTAGTTGAGACTTGTATGCGGGAAGGGTTATTCCTCGCCATGTTGTTTTGTTAATTAATTCATGTGATTGTGCAAGTGGATTTTCTCTTTTGATTTCTTTGGGTCTCCTAGTTGTCAGTAGGGGAGTGGCTCTCAATGGGGGTCCAACGCACAAAGTGGCAGGTCTAGGGTAACCCATTATGATTTTAATCAAGTGATAATCTAAAATGAATTAAGGGGTTGGGCAATTCACATTAATCAAGATAACACCTCACTCATGGCTCAAGTGCTTGTTTAGGCTTGAGATGAGTGGGAAGGCCTGGAATGGCAAGATCAACTGCCTGGTTCGACTGGAAGATATGTTGATCCCACATAGCAACCTATGTGATGACAGTCCTCCTACGAAAACCTAGTATCCTCTTGATTCTTGTCTCTCTTTAATGTGGTGTGCCTCTGGAAGTGATGTTACTATTGTTTGAATGTTGTAATTTACTTGTTCATTGATGTCATGTTAGCCTTGTGTTGTCTATTGCCTTTTGTCTAATTGTGATGGTGGGACCCTTTGCTATCTCCTAGCATGGGGGGTGGACCTTTGGGTTCCACATGGTTGGGTGGAAAGTGCATTATTCTCCATTGGGTTCCCTCTCCTTGTTTGTGATTGTGGTGACTTCTCATGAATTGAAGACTTTTGCATTTGTACCAACTCATGTGGATTGTTACTCTTGTACTTGTGTTGTATCATGTATCATACTTGATGTACACTACTCACATGTATACAGGGAGGTATTGATATTTAGATGTATAAATGTAATTATGTAAATTATTTTTGAACTCTATTATGTAATGGATTATGTAACAGATGTTATCGTATATGTTAATTATATGGATTGGATCAATTGATCTCTAAGAATGCAGGTTATGGTTGTATCACGTTGATTACTTGATTATATGAGATGATTGGATGTAATTCCTTATTGATATTAGTAGTTATTTAATGTAATAATTTATAGTTTCCTGCTAGTTAGTTGATGGGAATCATGTAGCGTGGTCGCTGACCTTAGAGGAATTAGGTTAGATTTGTGTTAATGTTCATTTGCAACAGTGCTTTCATTGCACTTCAAAAAAAAAAATTGTTACGTATTAGGTGTTAGTGTGCTGTCCTCTAGGGTTTTGGGGCGGGCGTTACAATATACATATATACATGTATATGTATGTATATATATACATATACATATATATATGTATACATATACATATACATACATATATGTATGTATATGTATATGTATGTATATGTATACATATACATACATATATGTAGGTATATATATACATACATATATATACATATATATACATACATATATATATATATATACATATATATATACATATATATATACACACATATATATATACATATATATACATATATATACACACATATATATATATATACATATATATATACATATATATATATATATAGTGTCATAAATTTCCACACTTGAAAATTTCACACAATGTTTTGTCCCCCCTAAATTATTGAGTCTAACTAAGTTCCTAATTTCTTAAATTATGCATTCTATAGCCCATTTGTATTGGTGTGAATAAATGTCTTGTACCTAGTTAATTCACTTACTAGGGACTGAGGGGACATATTCACATGTTAAGTTTACTTAGGTCCTAATATTATTTCTAGAAGACTTAGTTGCCATGTCTAGAACTTATCTTTTTGACTTTTATGTCAAGTTAGTTGTCTCATATCATAAGATTAAGACACTTGTCATAATATTATGGCATCTTATGTCTCACCTTGGCTATATATAACCAGGTCATCTCATTTGTAATTCATATTGACTAGGATAATCTATTCCATTGGATTTTAATCCAATACCATTAAAATATTAAGTATTATATATTGGTTATATTATCTTGCATCCATTATGCAAATTTATGCTCTTGCTTTTCTCTCATGTACAAGGTGGTTTTTGTTTTTGTAGGTGATCCTGGAGGTTTGAGTCTTTGAGTGACTCTAACATGATATCAAAGCTTCAAATTTATAATCCCCTTCTCAAATCTAGGAGATAATCATACTTGATTTATTGTAAGGTTGAAAACCTTGGTGGATCTTGAAAGGTTGAGTATGCTCTTCTCTTGCATCATATGATGACATGGAGAATCAAAAAAACTTGAAAGAAATACTAGATTTGGTTTTCTCTTTATGGATTTCTATTGCAAGTTAATTTTGGAGTAGGTTGGTGAAAATATAAGCTCACTATTGAGTTTAGAATGTCCAAGAAAATTCAGATATAGCTTTTATTTCACTCAATTTGGCCATTGTATGATGTAGTTGCAAATTGGGGTTTGAAGTTTAGATATGTTGAACACCTTTTTATTGGAGCACTTATGGCCAAAATGGATGTTTCCATTGAATTTAGATGGCCCAAAAACCCCTAATTTCATATAAAAAAATTCCATTTTAGACAAATTTGATTTTTGGCAAATTTTTATTTTGCTAGAAGGGTCATCACTACAAGCTAAATTCAACATTTAAAAAAAAAATTATAACTTTTGATCGAAAAATCATTTTTTTGCAAACAAGATATTGTTGGAAAGTTGGTTTTGTTTACTTTCTATTAGTGTAGGTTTCATTATCATATCTAATTACTGGTGAAATTTATTGCTATTTGAAGTCAGATCTCCCATTTGGACTTCTGAGCTCATAACTTTTTGCCGGTTTATCTATTTTTTGTGATTCTTGTGGCATTGGAAAGGTATTGAAGAGCTCTACAATTATATCTAATATTTTTTCCAGATTCAACCCCAAGTGTATTTTATTTAATTTGTGCATATTTATATTTTTTTTTGATAACTTGGACATACTGACACCAAGAGAGGTTTTATCCTTTTGGGAAGGCTTCATTTTTCAATCTAAATCATATTGAGAAAGTGCAATTTCAGATTGTGGATCTCATTTTGAGATATTTTTGTAATTTAACATCTTTGATCCATCTTGCATTGTAATGTATTAAATATTAAATTTCAAATCATATATTGTTGGGGGGTTTCTTGAATGAGTGATTTGTGGGGGTCTCTTGGTGCATCCTTTTGATCTATTTGCTTATGCTCTTCTTTTCATGGATCATTCTAAGGTTCCTTTGCTCACATCATATAATTATTCAACATGCCATCAAAGTGAATGGAGCATTCTAATGATTGAAGGTCACTCTCTATATGTTGAAAATAAGGTACCTGAACCTACAAATGTAGATAAAAGAGAAAATGGATGATTGAACATACCAAAGCTCTTTGATGTCTTCATAGACTAGTTTCTCAAGATTTGTTGTTTCAAATTGAATCATCTAATAATTCTCATGAATCTTGGAACAAATTGAAAACATTGTATGGTACTACTGATGAAGAGGCTATCAACTTGATAATGAACTGATGAGCCTTGATCCTAAGAACTTTGAAAACATCCAGGACTACATCACTAAGGTTAATGATCTAAGATCTAGCAATGTAAAGCATGTGGAATTGATAAGGACATTGGTTGGTCTACAATACATTGAACAAACTTGGTCCTGATTATGCTTCTTTTGTTTCTAGCTTTCATACTCATAGATTGACTATGGGGTTTGCATATAATACACCTTTATTTTCATCATTTTCTAAGATATTAATACATGAGAAACAAAATCTTATCTCAATGGGTCTCATCAAGACTTCTAAATCTCAAGCATTGTTGGTTAGTTAGATGAAAGAAAAAGAATTAAATAAGAAATAGAAAAAAGAAAAGAATAATTTACATTCAAATCAAGAAAAGAATAAATCCTCTTCCATAGAGAAATAATCTAAGAAGGAGAAGACAACTTGTTCATATTGCAAGAAGCTTGGAAATGATGAACATTGTTGTTATAAGAAGGATATTGATGAGTTGAAACATCTTCTCAAAAATAATCAGTTTGATTTTCCTTCCAGAATCTCTGAGTCACCTTCTTCTTCTTCTTCAAAATAGTCTAAAAAGGACAAAGGTCATGCTAGTTTGGCTTCTACATCAAGAAATAAAGGGAAATCTCTTTGTGCTTCTAGAGGTTTTGGATCAGGGGGATGACTTCTAGATTTAGGAGGATCTCATCATATGAAATCTTCACAGTCTATATTCTCTTCTTTTGAGCCTTGTACTATGTCTCCTATTTTGATGGGAAACAATACATGCACATGAGTGTAATTGGGGAGGGAAATTTCAATAATGTTTTGTGTATATATCATTTGTCAAACAATCTTCTTTCCATCTATCAAATTACACATGGTGGAGATGGGAAGACTGTGGAATTCACTCCTGATTCAATTATTGTATGAGGGGGAAGGAATCCATCGGGAAAACGATAAATATGAAATCAAGATCAAAGTGCAATACTGAAATAAAAAACTAATCTAATTCAAAACACTTAATCTATCCTATTCCATCACTCATGAAATGAACAATTCTAAGCTATTTGAATGAAATGAGATCCTAAGATTAACAAAACCAATTCAAATAACAAAAGAAAAGATTACCGTCCCATGTTGGAGTGTATTTGCATAATGTTGGGTTGTTCGTATCACTGCAAAGCTTCCATTACTTACGTGCAAAAGCTTGATGATCAATGCTTGTTCTTGAAGAAATGGCGAAGCTCTCTCAATGGTGATCTTGAAAACTCTTTGTTGCATAAGGTAAGTTGAAATTCTTATCCTAATTTGTGAAGAGAAAGGCTTGTTATATAGAAAAAGCAATTTCAAATTGACGGTCAAGATCATGTTGGAGAATATCCAGATCAACGATCAAAAGGAGTTGAGAGGATTTAGACATGAGGAAATTGTGCAAAGTTGATTGCACAATTAGGGTGATTGAAGAATAGATTGGCTAGTTAGGATTTTGATTTCTTAGTTAGCAATTGATTAATCAGTTAGGGTTGAGTTAGGAATTAGATGGTTGAGTTAGCAAAAATAGATTGCTTTGTTAGCAAAATAGATTGCTTAGTTAGCAATCCATGATTTCCTCAATCAAAAAGTGGGTGAGGAATATTAATTAATTAATTTAATTAATTTATTCATTCCAATTTAATTTTTGATTTTTGCCAATTTGAATAGTTTAATTTGATTTGATTTAATTATTCAAATTTAGGAGGGAAGTGTAATAATTAAATTATTATGATTTAATAATTTAATTAATTTTGAGGAATAAGGTGGATTAGTGACATAATCAAATAATTAGTGTCGTTTGATTAATCAGGATGAAATAAGATAAGATTAGGACTTGATTAAATAAAGGTAATTTATTTAGTTAGTCGAAATGATGAAATGTGAATTAATCAAATAACATTGTATTATTCGATTAATAGTAGAATTAGGGTTTTTTCAAGACTTTATTAAATAAACAATATTTATTCAATTTTTCAAGAATGATGAAATGTGAATTAATCAAATAATGTTGTATTATTCAATTAATGGAGGAAATTAGGGTTTTGAATTTCGTTTGATGCCATTTGATGTGTTGTGAGATGTCATGGGATGATTTCAAGATGATTGGAGATGTTTCAAAGATGTTCCAAGTTAATTCAGAAGCGTTCTAGGATGTTTTGGAGTCATTCTGAGACATTCCAAATTGATTTAGAGTTGTTCTGAGTCGTTTCGGGGTCGTTCCGAGACGTTTCGAATTGATTCAGAGTTGTTCTGAGTCATTTTGGGGTCGTTATGAGACGTTTCAAATTGATTCATAGTTGTCTGAGTCATTTCGGGGTCATTCTGAGATGTTCCAAATTGATTTAGAGTTGTTCTGAGTAATTTCGGGGTCGTTCTGAGTCATTTTGGGGTCGTTCCAAGACATTCTGAATTGATTTAGAGTTGTTCCAAGTCATTTCGGGGTCGTTCCAAGACGTTTCGAATTGATTCAGAGTTGTTCCAAGTCATTTCGGGGTCGTTCCGAGACATTCTAAATTGGTTCAAAGTTATTCTAAGTCATTTCGGGGTCGTTCTGAGATGTTCTGAATTTGTGATAAGTGTTAAGTCAATTTTACATGTCTACATTTTGCCCCTCTTTGATACAAAGTACTGGTTGCTTTGTTTCAAAGATTTTGTTTTTAAGATCAAGTGTTTTATGAAAAAAATTTATGCCCCACTATGCCCCAGTGTTTCGTGGAATGATGATAAGACTCTATGTTGCACCCTCAAGAGGTTGACCAAAAATTTCAAATTTTGAGGTCCAGTTCATGACTTTGTTCTATTTTCATTTTGATGTGGAATTTTGTGTATAGGTCATTTGTTTCCTGTTCTAATGTTTCTCTGAGCTTCTACTTTGAATGTGGAAATTTTTCCTAAGTAGAGATTAGGGTTTTCTTGTGGCTTATATAGGCAATTTGTCTTGTAGATAGCTCATTTGTGTTTTGACTCTATAGTTAATTCTTATCTTTGGTTCTCATATTCTGTTAGTTTTTGAGGAGCAATGCCACATTTTGATGTTGTCCCACATCATTCTGAGCTTGTTCGAGAGGTTGGACAACCTTCAGATGTTGGTGGCCCGGTATGTACTTTTTCTCTGTTTCCCTTTGTCTTGTTTCGTTCTCATTTTTCGTGTACAAAGTTTTTTAGGTCAAAAATGAGGTTTTTCTTTTTTCACGCCTTTGCATCAGTTTTCATGCCTTTGCTATCAAGAATCCATGCCTTTGCAAAATTTCCTCGCCTTTGCTCAGAATCTTTGCTTTTGTTTTCTGAGCTTTTGTTCTAAAAGCTCGCCTTTAGTTTAGAAGCTCACTTTTGCTTGTTTGGCCATAGAAACTCACCTTTGAATTTTTTCCTCACCTTTGCTTAGGATCCTCACCTTTTTTTCTGAGCATTTTCCATAAAATCTTGCCTTTGCTTGAAAAGCTCGCCTTTGTTTTGTGTTTTCTGAGCATTTTCTCAAAACCTTTGCTTTTGACCCCTTCTTTGTTTGACTTTAGCTTGTGCTTGGAACCTTATCTTATGTTCGTTTGTCATCCTAAATGTCATTTTTCATCATGTTTTATGTTATATTATGTCTCCCACTTGTTTAGAGTGAAACCCTAACTTTATAGTTTGAAAATGATTGCAGGTTGGCCTTAGCGTACTATAACCTAGGGAGAGACGTCTGCGACATTTGTTCGATCCTATTGTCCATTTTGGTGTGTTAGAGTGGGACTTTCTTGATGCTATGGGACTTCTGCATATTTGTTGTATGCCTCCTATCAGGGTTCATAATTCCATGATGATTGCATTGGTGGAACAGTGGCATTCAGAAACATCCTTGTTTCATCTACCTACAGGAGAGGCAACTGTCACACTTGAGGATGTATGGAGGATACTTCATCTTCCTATCCATGGGGAGTTGGTTACATATCACATTTGACATGGCATCCCTACTATGCAGTGTGTGTTAGGTGCTTGATATTTTATGATACATCGGTCGGAGATTGATTTGTCTAATTTTTCTGATAGTGTGGATCCTATCTTGCTTGTTTATGCGGTTTGATTTCAAGACTTTTTGTTCCTGATAGTTGAGGTCAATAGTTTCCTATAGGTTGGGGTGTGTGCATTGAGAATATGCTTGAGCATGGTAGGAGATATGCTTGGGGTCCATGTCTTCTTACTCACTTGTACATAGATATGCACGAGGTCATGTATCGGGGTGGGAAATCCATTTCTGCAGGTGTCTCACTTTTGCATGTGTGGGAGTGGGAGCATATTAGAGTTACTTAGCCAGATGGGATACATGATCATCACCCTGATGATCCATACTCATATTGTTATGGGGATTTTGTGCACTACACCTTACCTGGAGATCTTTCTTATTGGCGTCGAGTTTTTGATGATATTCCTGGTTTTGTGTAGAGACCATACTTAGGGTGTGATGCTTGGCCAAAGGATGCAGATCACCTTGTCTATTGTCATCAAACTCGTTGGTTGCTTTGTCATTCTAATATTTTGATAGAGCGTTATCTTTTGGACTGAGTTATTGATACCTATGAGGCTTTT
>VDFB02047230.1:291793636-291947149 GCA_007258455.2 Sequoia sempervirens
CATCTCCATTCCAACCACCCTCTCCCACAGTGCCATCACCAACACCACCCTTTTCAGTATCACCCTCTCCTATGGTGCCATCTCCAACACCACCCTCTTCAGCATCACCCTCTCCTACGGTGCCATCTCCAACACCACCTTTTTCATCACCCCCCTCTCCTACAGTGCCATCTCCAACACCTCCTTTTTCATCATCACCCTCTCCAACAGTACCATCTCCAACACCACCTTTTTCAGCATCACCCTCACCAACGGTCCCATCACCTACAATACCATCTCCCTCATTTCCGTATCCTCACCCCCCTCCTAATTTCGCATCATCTCCTCCTCCACCACCTCCTCCACCGCCACCCCCTCCGCCTACTCCTCCACCTCCTACTCTGTACTCACCATACTCGCCACCTCCTGTCTACTACCCACCATCCCCATCCCCACCTATATCGACTGGTTCCCCACCTCATCCGACTCCTGTTCCCTGCCACCGTTCACCTCCACCTGCCTCCCCTCGACCTCTACCTCCACCTCCACCTCCGATCTTCCAACATCACTCTCCACCGCCGCTTCCAACTTACTCTCCACCATTACATTATTCATCTCCTCCTGTTCATCATTATACTTATCCTCCACCATCTCCAACTCCACCTGCTCCCTATTATTGGCATTCTCCTCCACCTTCGCCACATTACTCCACTCCATCACATTCCCCACCACCACCACCACCACCACCACCACCACCTACACCTCCACCTCCACCTTGTGAAGAATACCCCTCACCATCACTGCCTCCTCCCTCAACTCCTCCACCAATTCACTACACTGCTCCACCAGCCCCATTACACTCTCCACCACCAGTTTACTACAATGCCCCCCCACCACCCTCACCATCTCCTCCGCCGATTTACTACACTGCTCCCCCATTTCCATCCATGCCTCCACCATCAGTATACTACAATGCCCCTCCACCACCCTTGCCATCTCCTCCTCCTCCACCACCACCCTCACCATCTCCTCCACCTCCACTATCTCCCCCACCTCCACCTCCTCCATGCGTTGAGGAAATGCCACCACCACCTCCCCCTTCATTACCTCTACCCACTCCAACACATGTACCTCCCCCGTTTGAACATACGCCACTTCCTCCAACTCTTGGGTTCTCATACAAATCTCCTCCTCCTCCCTCGATATATTAATTTTTTAAAGACTCTTATGAGGAAGCATACTATTTTTTCTGTCACCATATTGTCCTCTCCAGTTCGTTGAATTGGAATACATTGAGTATTTCTGATTTCAAAAGTTGGGAAATATTGCGTAGTTTCTCTGAGACTGGCAGCAAGTGAGGAAACAATCCGGGAATCGCATCAAGGGCTATCTTGTGCACAAGATTCAGAAATATCAGAGCCGATAGAGGGAAAGGGCCTTTAGTTAGCCTTTCATACTTCTGGGAATTGTAGGCAATGATTTTTCAGCAAGCTACTACCTTCATTGCTCATGATATGGAGGATATGAATAAACCATTCAGGGGAGCATGTTTTGTGATTTCTCACAATGGGTACCAAAATTTATATGCATTAGTACTATAGCATAATCTTATCTATGAGACGTCACAAATGTGTTATACATTTGTGACCTCTGTCCGGATTAGGTCTTTGTTTCGAATGTAGGGCATATGATAATTAACTTGATTTCCAGTTCATTCTTTCAAGATTTGTGCTATTCAGGAATAAGTAGGACTTATTATTTTGAAATATGATATCTTATATCTATTGAAGTTGATTATTCATTGCAGAGAGCGCTTCTTCTTGACAATGTAATTGCTAAGCAGTGTTGCATTCACTGATCGTCCAATATGCAAGTTAGAAAAGCTTACATGATTTTTTATTAAGTTTGAAAGCTTTAGTTTTTTGTATTAGATTAAAGCATAAATAAGAATAACAGAGATATCTAAACACTGCTAATCGAAAGCCTTAATTTATTAAGAGCTGATGTGCTTGAATCTTTCTAAACAATGATACAAGACGTGCATGGTTTTTAACTTTTTAAAACTTTAAATTGTGCTGAGGATTTAGTTATTTGCCCATTTGGTGTCTGCTTGGCAATTTGGGTATTTTCACTCCTCGGTAACTTGCATTTGAGATGTGTCTGCCTTTCTCTAGCGTCTGAGACGGTTCATCATCCCAAGCAGATGCAGCGTGGTCTGTTGATAAAGCCCTGAGCTCTTTAAGTATATCCATGTTTCCTGAATGAGTTAGTTCCTGCAAATTTGGTTTCAAAATATCTCGAAAGTTCATTTCTCAGCTACTTAAAGAATACCAGAATATGGAATCACTTTGAACTAAAACGAATCACTGGATTCTTAACTGAAACCAAGGAAAACTTGGTAATAGGGTTGTTTATTTGAAGAATAGGTGGGAAATGTGCCAGGTTTCCGAAGAGTCATGTGCAGCTGATCTAACAAGTAGAGACACACTACTGTACGGACAGCTGGATGAGCAGCAGCCAGACAGATTGATGGGTACTCATTGGATCATGGCTGTCATAAGGTGGAAAGCGTGAATGAAATATGTAGATGATTGTGTCTCCAATTGCATTGATTAAAATTATCATGCTATGTAGTGCAAAATGTTTGTCTTGGGTGTGCTCTGTGGCTTTTTGAGCCATCCATTGTCAAAAGTAAAAACAGTTTGTAAGTTGTAATTTTGACTATAATAGAATAGAAGAATTTTGATGGGTCAAAGATAGTCTATATAGGATTTGTCATTTTAGTTTTCAGATTTGTAAAACGACTGATAAAAAATTTGAAGATGAACTCTGATTTTCCCTACTACATCGAAGTTGACAAGAAATAAAGAGTTTTAGACCACATTGACAAGTTGGTTGATAAGGCTGTGGGGTTGCACAACAGAGGTTATGGGTTTAAACTGTTACATGACACATTCTAACAGCTCCCACTATGGAACAATCTGTACATAAAATCATTGATGTGCCAGCTGTTTCCTTGAGATCATCTAAATTTGATTGGAAGCCAGGCAGGCAGGGGTGTTTCTCATTAATCAAGCTCACCTAATTCTACTTCATTTGAATGAATATGGGTGTTGTTTACAATGGTTGGGACTCTGAGCTGCTAGCTGTAATGCTGTCCATCTAGAATTCATTGTAATTTGTCGGTGCCACAGTATGGGGATTGGCAATTTAATTGCAGAATTACTTACTTGTTCTTGAAACAAGAGATGTTGGTCGGCAAACCAAATGGCACGTATGGAATTTGGAATCTTTGGCCTAGTCATTAGTCACTCGGTTGGCAGTTCAGAGCATGTGCTTACTGACGCATTGATATTCTATTTTATGGCCTTGTCTGATTTCAACAAGCTTTTGGTCAATCATGGCTTCATGCCCACAAAAATACACTCGCCATTTTATCTTATAAGGGGGAGATTTGCACTTCGGGGTGTAACAGGTGGCAGGGGCACATATCTCTATATTCCGAGAATTTGTTCACAATATGATAATGTTGTGCTCGTACTGTCATCCAAATGAGGACGCAGCGCCACTGTGGCACGACGTACGTGGTGTGGTTGCTCAACTAATAGTTTGTTTGTATAGTAGACGTCTATTCAGTGTCAAGAGTGGTCTTTCTTTTCCAGAAAAAAAAGCTACTACAGTCCAAAAGGACAAATCGAAAGGCGCTAGTGCTTCTGCTACCTATGGAGTGAGTGCTGGAATCATCTATGGAAAAGGAATGAGAGTCAATCAATAAATCCTGTCTCCAGGATAAATCTTTGGTGGACCACAGGCAGGCAACAATTTCAACCAAATCCAATTATGAATAATTATCTAGGTTAAATAAATGTATTTTATTGAATAATATTACTAATTCAAACAGTGAAGTAAATAAATGCTGTAACAAAATGTTTTTGAAATCGAGTAGAAAGGATTTGGATATATATAGAAGATATTAGATGAATAAATTTTGATAAGTAGGAGGTATTTTCCACAGCGTGTCAAATTGTGATATTGTTATCATGATTCAATTGTGTAGTTTTCGAGTCAAATTCATTGAGTGATATTGCTATCAAGATTCAACCACTTAGTTTCCGAGTCAAACTCATTGAGCGATGCTCACAGAGGTGAAGCATTGAGCCTTTTTTGAAGGTCACCCATCCCAGCATCACTCTAGCTCAAGTGTGCTTAACCATGGAGTTTTCCCCAAAGTTAAGCCCACTTAGCTTGTATCCCCATTTGATGAATTTAAAAGATAATTATAAAAAATAAATGTTTTTTTAATGAGAATTGTTGTTGGTTCGAAATTCTATTTAATCTATTGAATTTGAATTGTGAGATGAAATTTACATGTCAAAGTAATTTCAAAGTGTGGGATTGATTTCTCTATCAGTTTGTTATTGTAATTTGGTTCAACCTTGTCTCTTCTCTTTATTGAAGTATAAGTTTAGTAGTATTTAGAAATATCTTGAAGAGTGTTGAATTATGAGTATTTATGATGTCTTTAATCAGGCCACTTGAAAGACCAGCTTTATGGCCTTGGGCAATGTTGGCAGATAGCAAATAAATGTGCAAGTGATTTAAGTACAAACTTGAATGGAAGTAGTATTCTTTAATAGTGCTTAAAGTCTAGATGTTTTTAAGAATGCTCCTTGTAATGTGAGTAATGGTTGATGTTTTTAGGATTTCTTTGAATGTCTTTAAATACTAAGGACATAATAACCTGTTGTACAATGTGAGTCAGCTCAATTCTAAGTTCTAGATCAGAGGATCAGAAGTAGAAGGTATGGTCACTAGGTAATGAGATGAATAAGAATAAATAGAATTAAGGATAAAGTTAAATATATTGAAGTACCTATATGTAGAAGTGAATGAAAATAGATAAGTATTATAAAAGAAACTAAACTCAATAAAAAAATGTCTCATATTACCATATAAATCATATTATGACATTCTTTCAAATTAAATTTAAAACTAAATAGAAATTGAAATAAATATACAAATATCAACATTACACATACACATTTTAAAATAACTTTTTATTTGATATAATTATCTGAAATGCAGATATATCTAAAAATGATTAATTGACATGATCTCATATAAACATGGCCAATTATTATTGGGCCAAAACACAGCCCAAGAGTTGAATTTGATGGCCCTGGTGTGAGGCACATGGGCAGTGGGCGATGGGCATGTTAATGAATTGCACACCACTTGGAGGGACATTACTAATTTTTTTGGGTGGCGGGCCCCTCCAATTTGATTGTCGGTGTTACCACAACATTAGTAACTATATTTTACAATACTAAAATACCAAGCTTTCCGCCATAACAACTATTTAGATAATTAATTATTTAGACAGCCCAATGTTTGAAAATATCATATTTTAAAATTATTATATAATTAATCACTATTAATTAAGTATTAAAATAATATATTTTATTTAATAAAAATATTTCTTTTATATATTTAGAATAACATTTATATAAAATTTAATTATATTTTATTTAAGTTAATTATTTATTTCAAAATTTATTAAATAAATAATCTAATTTCTTACTACAACTTAAAATTAAAAAATCATATTATATTTTACAAATTTAAATGCTAGGTTAATACTTTAACCAATATATAAATATCTTAAACTCATTTCATTTTATCCTTTCAAACTCAAAAGAACTGCGTAAAGTCTAGCAAATTTCTTGTCGGTTGCATGATCTCCGAGCTCTATGGAAAGCTTTCCAAGCTCTCTGGATTGAATCTCTACCTTTCACGTTTGGTAATTTGCCGAACTTTAGTGAGCTTTTCAAACCCCCCAAGGAGTACGGTATATTTAGAAACAGATTTGACAACCGTCAAATCGCAGAAACATCGTTGTCATGGCGTACCAGACAACAGAAAGTTAGAGACTTGATAAAGGAAGAGTACGGTGAAATTGATAGCCGCCTCACTTCCTATTTTTTCACGTTTCCCTCCTCTTTATTCACCTTCTTTAACACACGTACGATCAAATTTACGATGGATTATAATTGTGAAAGGAAAGCAGATATAATTAAGGCTATAGTTTTTATTAAAAATTAATGATAGTTCAACCTAGTACAACCATGTGGAGCATACTAGTGGGGAGAGTACTTTGTTAGCCTGTTTAGCATATAATTTAAAAATTAAGTTTATTTTTAAATTTGGGCTTAATGATTTATGGGTCATGTTCTTTTATAGTTGTTTCAGGCATACAATTAAATAGTTTTGGTACAAAGGAACAATGAATAATGATTAGTTGGAAGAGGTCATTGTTGGTTTGTTATGAGATTTGAATTTTGAAGAAGCCGGTCAATCTTATAGGTGTGGAACATTTATTGATCATGTATGATCAAACATGAAGAATTTGCAAAACCAAATTCCTCATTTTGACACATGATCAAATAAAAAAATAAAAAAATAAAAAAATAAAATTGTTTAATATAAACTTACTTCCCTATCATAATATGATAACTATAACAATCAATATTTTCTAATCTTTTTAGTTGGTTATTAGTAACTATATTTTCAAATATATAGCAATGACATGAACTATTACCATGCAACATTTGTTCATTGTATGCTAGATTTTGTTTTAATGGGGAAAATATAAATTTTACTTCATATTCAAGATATATAGTACTAAAATAAGGTATTAAAGACATAAATTTATGATCATAATAAACTTCACGATAAACTTAATAATTAATGGAATAGTGCAAAATTTAAACAACTATTTATCTAATAAAATTAAAACAATGATTAAAAAATATAGAGACATAACAAAATGAATTTGATTTAGAGAAATTTCTTTTTAAGTAAATACAACTAACTATAATCTAGTGTCTTACTCTTTTAACTCAAACTAGAAATTACAAATACAATGAAATTTTTTAAACCTTAAAGTTCTATCTAGATTTTGAAAGAATTATAGCAACATTCTGTTAGCATCTCCTTACACAAAATTTCTCCTACAACTCAACTAAAATTTACCCTCAATAAATAAAGAATGGAGAATAATCCAAATGCCCACTTGTTTTAAGACAAATGCTCAAGTTTTGACCAAGTTTAACTTTCAAGAATATTTTAACTTGCATGCAACTCCCTTTTGTAATAGATGCTTTTATAACTCTTGGCATCATGCTTTTACAAAGTAACCTCCATGGCATATCCAACCTTCCAAGTGGAATTTTATGTCATATTAGTAATCCCATATATTTCTTCAAGGGTGGCACTCCATTTGCCAAGTGGCAAAATATTACAACATATTAAAATGTTACAAGGTTTGCAAGGTGTACAACATGTCTAACCTAAATATCCTATTAGTATTGATGTTGAAGAATAATCCTCTATAAGAGCTTCTTCTATTCTCTCATAAGCTTTTTATATAAGGGCAATGGCTTAAGTTTGATGGTGGCCTTGTTTGTTAAGCAATTTTTTTGATTTTTATTCATTTTAAGTTTTCCTTCAAATTCTCAACACACATGCATACACATATATTAAGCAATTTTCTATCAAGAAGGTAGCTTTCTTTCATAAAAATATAGAAAACCAAAAATAATCCTCAAATCAAAATGAATTCTTTGTTTGAGACTTATTTATTATTATACATTAAATACAAAAGTCCTTCCATAAATTCATTGGCATACGACAAATTCATCGCTTGCAATACAATTTTATTTTTTAAATATTTTTTTATATTTATTTTGATATGAAAATTATGCACTAATTTTACTTCAAATATTATTTTATTTTTCCATGTGTTTATTTATATTAAATTATTTTTTTTAATTTTTATAATCATAAATTTTTGCATGTGTTTATTTATGATATTAAAATTAAGTTAATCGATTTATTTTTATTTTTATTATCATAAAATATATTGAAAAATATTTTTATTTTTATCATCATATATTGAAAAATATATAGAAAATAAAATATATTGAAAAATATTTTTATTTTTATTATCATAAATCAAATTCTTTAAAGTTAACACGATTAATGTTTTATTATCATAAATCAAATTATTCTTTTGCAAAAAAAATCAAAGTTTTGAAATATATATTAAAAAACATTAATGGCGATTAATTTTTCGCCTAGTGAATTGCTGGCCGTGAATTTTACTTGGCGGTGAATTTGTCATGGTGGTGAATTTTCTCACGATAAATTTGTCATGGCGGCGAATTTTCTCACGGTGAATTGCTGGCAATGAATTTTCCATCGGTGAATTGCTGACGATGAATTTTCCTAGAACCAAATTCATTGAGCCTCTTCACTTATTGTGTGTAGAGAAGATTTGAATGCTAACTCATAAAATTTTTGTATCTTTCATCTTACATTTTGATACTCCTAAAGAAGACATCTTCAAGCATTCTCTAATCTCAAGGTTATTCTTTACTTCCATTTTTCTCAAAAATACAGCTATATCTTCCATTGCTAATGCAGGGGCATCACAAGATTTTGGTGTGAATGTCTTGAAAGTTTTGTTGTGCCTTAATTTTTGGTTTTGCTTTGTTTAATCTTTTGGTAAAGTGGTGACTGAGGTAGTTTGCAATTCTTGTGATTGGTTGGAAGGATGGGACAGTTACAAAGCATCGCCCCCTCAACAAAAGTTGTGGTGTTGTGTGACTGGCTACTAGGGGAAAAGACGATTATGAGACGAGGGAAAAAGTTTCTAAGCAGAAGCCCGCACCTGGTAGCTGAGGAGAAATGATTCTTGGAAGAATAATGAAAGGAAAAAGACAAAACAACAACAGTAAATAGAACCTGAGTGATAGAGTTGATGCAAATTGAAGGGAAGAGCAAATACAGTTTGGACAGAGTCATTGATTGATTGGAGAGGAGTCAACCAAACAAAGAGAAAATTGATTCCTTGCTGAAGCGACTCACTACATTTAGTTTTATGTTTGCTTAGTGCTAGTTTAAAACTTTGGGGTCTCTTTTTGGCTCGATGTAGTTGTATGGGAACAGACCATGAGTGAAACGGTTTGGATTGGCTGACATAATAATCAACCGTTGTCTTCTTTTTCTTAGAATTTTTCCAGAATTATTTGCAGTCAAACTTTGTTTCAATTCAATGGATGTTTGATTTCTTTGTGTGTTGTTACCTTGTTTCCAATCATTCATGCTAGTGGACTTTGAATTTCTGTTACTTCAATGAGAAAGGAATTTGAATGTTCCCTGTTGCCCTTGGTCACTAACCGGCTTAGTTAACTGGACAACCTCCTGTAGCATGTTGTTACTATTATTTATTGTGTTCGGGTGCTTGAGGTGCAGGATTACAATTGTTCAATGGTTGTTCACTACACATTTTGAAGGTTAAGATTGTTGTGTATTATTGTCCTCCTATTCTTGTAGTGTTATTATTTTTCAACAAATAGTTAAGCCATCATTTTGGTATCAGAGCCTGAAGATTTGGGGTTGTTGAGGAGTGGGTAGAATGCCACCGAGAGCGATGAGAGGTAGAGGTGTTCGAGGAAGAGGTAGAAGAGGACATGATGATGGAGTCCTTGAATTGTTGTAGAACTTGATTGCACAAATAGATGATATGGAGAGGGCACAATGAAGAGGAACATCAGTAGATGATACTAGTGATGTTGAAGAGGAAGAGTGACTGTATACAAATGATGAGGAAGATCAAGAAGAACCTAAAGGGGTGAAAGAAAGATTGATTAGAGTTGTGATGAATGTGGGAGCCAAGCCAAAAATCAAAGTTCCTACGTACTCGAGAAGCCTAAATGGAGAAGAGATTATCGATTGAATTAATGAATTGGACAAGTATTTCGAATATAAGGGAGTGGTAGAGGAAATAAAAATGAAGTTTTCCTGTACATGATTAAAAGGCCACATAACAATGTGATGGGATTACGTGCAGGTTGAAAGACACAAGAAAAACAAGGAGAAAATCTCTTCTTGGGATCAAATGGTTTCCAAATTGAAGACGAAGTTCCTTCCAGCAGACTACCAAACAAATCTTTTTAAAAGATTGCAAAATCTAAAGTAGAAAGATATGTCAGTCAAGGAATACACGGAAGAGATTTACAAGTTGGTGATTCGGTCAGACCATAGCGAAGAGGATTTGGAAAAGGTGGCAAGGTATTTGAATGGGTTGAGATATAGTTTGCAGGACGAGTTGAGTTTAGTGTCGCCAAGAACTTTGGAGGAAGCCTACCAATTTTCCATTAAGGCAGAGGAGAAGTTGATGAGGAGGTAGAATCAACAAGAATGAGGTAGAGGATGAGGCTATGCAGAAAAATGACAGTAGCACCATCAAGATGGAGAGGCAAGTAGCTCCAAAGGCCAAGTTAAGTCAGAACAAGGAGGTTATCATGATAGACGAGAAAGATTTGTTAGAAGTGATGGTTATTAGGGAAGAGGCAAAGGTTTTGTAGGTAAATGTTTTAAGTGTAACTAGTACGTGGGTCACAAGAGTTGGGAGTGTCCAGAATCTTCCTAAGGAGTTTACACAAGGCCTGAAAGGAGGAATCAGGTGGTGTAAGCAAATCAGGAGAGTGTAGGATCATTTTCTCCAAGAAAGGAAGAACCTGAGTTAAGAGAATCTTTGTTGTTCAAAAGAGTGTTGTTGAAGCCACCAAAGGAGAGTAATGAACCAAAACAAAGAAGAGCTCTATTCAAGAGAAAGTATAAGGAAAAAGGTAAGCACTGCAAATTGATTATTGATAGTGGTAGTACAAATAACTTAGTGGCTATAAAAATGGTGGATAAGTTAGGTTTGCAGAGGACTAAGCATCCTACCCCTTATAGAATTTTTTGGCTTCAAAAAGGACACCAATTGTTGGTAGATGAATATGATTTAGTAGAATTTCAAATTGGCAATTATAAGGATAGTGTGCTTTGTGACATCATGCCTATGGACGTGTGTCATGTATTGCTTGGTAGGCCTTGACAGTTTGATCAGAAGGTTGTACATGAAGGGAGGAGTAACACATATACCTTTGAGAAAGATGGACACAAACACACCTTGTTTCCTTTGAAGGAATCAAAAGAGGACAATCATAGCAGTAGTAGTCAGGTGATGTTGATAAGAAGAAATGAGTTGATCAATGAGAGGGAGTCAAAGGAAGTTGCAACAATAACTAAGGAGGTGAACCTCCATTTTTCTCAAGGTTGCACAGGTGTGAATAGTGTTGATTTGCAAATAGGACAACCGACAACATATGCTGGTAGAGGTGATAGTGAATTTGGGGCAGCCATTGTTATTTTGAAGGATGCAAAGATATATGAGTTTGGAACAGTAGTGTCAAGATGAATATGTGAGCATGAATCTACATGGACAGAGTGTCGAGTTAGCAAAATAACATGTGGAATATGACTTGGTTCTTCGAATTGAGGCAGTTGAGAGAGAGTAGCTTGAACTAACAGGAGGTGAGACTAATAGTGCAACCATCAATGGTGAGGTAAGATCTTAGTTTTCAAACCCATTGCATATAGTTGAAATTTATTTTGATGCATATGTAATGATTGCAATAGAGAGGGAGATGTAAAAAAATTGGGAAAGGTGCAACAATGAGAGGCTAATTGAAGAGTGGGCTAAGTATATTGGCAATGATGAGATGGAATGTGGAAACATGAAGAAAAGTTTGATGTATGGAGGAACTAATCCAACTATATGCTGGAAGAAAAGAAAGAAGTGAGGGTATAGATTGTCGTCTATCAGTATAAGGGGTATGTTGCAAGTGCATGGGGTAGTCCTACTAGCCAACTCCTTTTGTGAGCTATGCTCACAAACAACTCCCCTGGGGAGCTTGATGCAGGGGCATCACAAGATTTTGGTGTGAATGTCTTGAAAGTTTTGTTGTGCCTTAATTTTTGGTTTTTCTTTGTTTAATATTTTGGTAAAGTGGCAGTTGAGGCAGTTTGCAATTCTTGTGATTAGTTAGAAGGATGGGATAATTACAAAGCATCGCCCTCTCAACAAAAAGTTGTGGTGTTGTGTAACTGGCCACTAGGGGAAAAGACGGTTATGAGACAAGAGGGAAAAATTTTCTAAGCAGAAGCTTGCACCTGCTAGCTGAGGAGAAACGATTCTTCGAAGAATAATGAAAGGAAAATGACAAAACAACAACAGTAAATAGAAAGAACTCGAGTGATAGAATTTATGCAAATTGAAGGGAAGAGAAAATACGGTTTGGACAGAGTCATTGATCGATTGGAGAGGAGTCAACCAAACATAGAGGAAATTGATTCCTTGCTGAAGTGATGTTGGGATGTGAAGCCCAATGGTCATATGTCCATTAGTATTCTCCCATCTCTTTGTATTCGTATATGGTAGATTGTGTACTAGATTATGGTGATTGATTAATAGAGTTATTCCCTGCTTGAGAGTGGATGTAGGCAATTTCCGAACCACTATGAATTCGTGTCTCTTATTTTGTTCTTTATTTTATGTTTTTATTCCGTTTCTTTGCTTGTTTTATAATTAACAATTGGTATCAGAGCTTGGTGAGGTTAAGTAGAGATGGAAGAAGATGATGAAGCTGATTCAGTCATTGAAGAATTTCTTGGAAATTTAGAAAGTGATGTTGTGCAAGTGAAAGCTAAAACGAAACGTCGTGTGGGTAAAAGTACAAACCTGTGCCACACTTTATAAAGGAATCAACCAACAACAAAAAAAATTATGAACTTCGACCACATAAAAGTGGTCTTTATGTTTTGAATTTCAAAATGGTGTAAACTAATGAAATGTAGAACTTTTGGTGTAGTTTATTCCTGTAATTTTTAAAATTTTAAAAAAATTTGTTTTCATTATGTTTTTATTAATTTAAGGACAAATTTTGGAATGCTGAAAATTTCATAAAAGAGTGACTTCACGGGTCGTCAAGAAACAAATTGAAAAAAACTTCATTTCTCCCTATTTTTTTCTTTTCCAAATAGGTAATTTCAATATCTTGTGCATGGAAAAAAAAATTCACATTTTGATGTATATTTTTCTCGTAATAATGTTTTAAAGTCAAACATGTCAGAATTTGACAATTTTCATGGACCGTAAACTAATTTCAATTTTTTAAATCATTTTCAGAAGAAAAAAAAACATACCCTTTTGAAGTAGACTCTCTCCTCTTGTGTCCCATATAAGATTTAAAACATTTTAATAAGTTTTACTATCTTTTTTTTAATATCTAATCAGCCTCTTTTTTAATTTTTAAAACTTACTTGCATTATTTTAAAAATAAAATATATTAAAACTAATCAAAATATTATAAAAAATATATATTTGGATTCTACACTTCGAGCTGTACAAAAGGGTATTTTTATTTTTTGCAAAAAGATCAATCTGACTAGAGAAATACTCTATCAAAGATGAATGTTTCAAAAAATTCTGAGAAATGATGAGTTGGCTGCCATGTAGGATGCCAACTAGGCATTTTCGGCCGAAGGTTTTCAGCCAAGAAGGTTTCAGGCGAAACCTTCTCAGCCGGTACTGGCTTGGCCGAAAACCTATAGGCTGATAAGAACTCGGCCGAAAATGACTGAAATAAAAAAAAAACTTTCTAATTTCTCAAATTAAGAAAATTCAAAAATAACAAATATTTCGAAATATTCGACTATTTTCGATTAAAAAGGTTTATTTCGACATTTTAGAAGGTTTATAATTCAGAAATTTAGAAGACTTATTTCGGCAAAAGAAAAAGGCATTTGGACAAGAGGAGATATATTTTTAAGGTATGTATTGATCTTCAACTTATTTAATTGATTATGTTTTTATGAAAAATGCATTTGGAGTTTGTTTTCACTATTTTTTTTAATTAAAATATTAACATCAAAGAAATATTTGTAGAAATATATTTATAAAGAATTATATAGAAAGAAGATTATTTTATTTTATTTACATTATTTATTTAACAATTATTATTTTTATTTAAAAATTGTTTGAATATGAATGCATTTGTTGTTTTCACTATTTAAATTATTAGATTTCATTATTATTGATCACCAATTCTATGTTCTTCCATTCTTGTTCTTACATGTTCTCCTTAAATACCTATGTTTTATTAAATTTACCTTTGCCTTTACTTTTATTTCCAATATATATACATAAAATTAGCATACTTATGAAATTAGTAAATTTATATAAAAAAACATCAAAGATATCATTATCAAGAAGTTTATTTTTTATTTATTTATTTGAGAATTATATATAATTTTAAGTGTTTCTTATGTAAAATTATATATTTATAAAGAATTATTTCAAGAGAATTATATATAATTTTATTAGAGAATTGTATATAATTTTATTAGAGAATTGTATATAATTTTATTTGAGAATTATATAGAATTTTATACACATGTATGTATTAAAGACTTTTGTTTAAATATTTTATGTTTATGTTTTGCATCTAGTTACAAGCTTTTTAAAATATTTATGCTATATTACTTGTACATGTTTCATGGAAAGCTCATGTGCGTACAAATTTGTATGTAGGCACGAATTCAAATTTGAGTGTAATTTGTGATGGAAAATCCAAGGGCTAGATCGAGGAAGTATGATAGAACATGAGTAAGACAAAGAAAGAGAAAAGCGGATGAAGGAACATCTACTGAACAACAACCCATCGAAAATATTGATGATCAAGGTGACGTACAGATACAAGAACAAACTGAACCTAGTACTAATATAATTTTTTTGGACTATGGTATGGAAAATCTGATGGAGATGGATGAAGATTCTCTTTTCAATAATATTTCATTTGAAGATATGTTATCTGAAAGTACATTAAAATTACACTCTAAGAAAATATGGGATGAATTTTTTGAAGAGAAATCTCTAATTGGAAGAGCACAGTTAGTTGCAAAGTTATTTAGACGAAAAGAAATGACCCCTGTTTTGGAGTTGTTAGGGGTTGATAATAGGAAAAGGTCATCAGATTTAAAACAAACAATTGTTGAAAACCTGCAAGAAGCATTAGAATGTATTGAAAAGAAGAGTCGATCTAGTGATTTAAGTGTTGCATGTAGAGCATTGATGACTGTAATTTCTAGTGAGAAATTATCACATAGAAGACAAGTTCAAGCAATTTATGAATTACTAAATGTTTCTAGGAGAACTGTTCAAAGGTATATTGAAAAGAGAAATGAAATAGATGGAAAATTTGAAAAAAATGGGTAAATATTTGTAGGGTTCCTCGAAAAGATAGAATTTCAGAAGATGTAAAGAAACATGTAGTTGAATATTGGACCACCCACTCTCATGTTTCTTCCAATAGAAGGGATACTATACAAATAATAGGTGATGATGGTACAAAAAATTCTCATCCAAAACATTTTATAGACACAACACAAAGTAAACTTTTTGAAGCATTTAAACAAGAATTTTCAAATGTGAAGATTTGTCAAAGGATGTTTGAAACACTACGACCATCATTTGTACGTATAAATAAAGTACGTGAAACTTGTTGTTGTCAAAATCATGTTGAATTTGATCTACACCTACAATCATATAGAAAAGTTATGGCAACAATTGATCAAAATTTAGCCATCCCTGGAAGCACAACACAATTTGTGAAGTCTCTTCTATGTGAAAAATTAGAAAATTCGGATGAATTCAATGTTCAGTGTATAAAAAATGTATGTAATGATTGTGGAGATTTGAAGAATCTTTTACATGTTGACAATAATGAAATGCAAGTTACTTGGAAGAGATTTGAATATGAGACATACTTAACGAAGTCAGGAGTTGAGGCCAAAAAAATTGTTCTCAAAGAGAGTGGATTGCCTTACAATGAATTCATGAGTAAATTTCTCAATATCATATATCCACATATCCAACATTGTCATGGTGCAAGATGGAAAGCTAAGCAATTTCGTTATTCAAACAATTGTTTTCCACCAGGTTGTATTCTCTCTATTGTAGATTTCTCTGAGAACTATACATTTAGTCCTCAAACTGAGATCCAAAGTCAATATTATCATTTAGAGCAAGTTGCAATCTTCGTGCAAGTTTGCTACATGCATGCAGAGTTAGCGGTCGATGGAATACAAAGTAGCAAAGATGATAGAATTATCATCAAAGAGGTTCACTTTTATATCAGTGATGATACGAATCATGATAGAAGCTATGTAGCTCATTGTTTCAAAATATTTTTTGAAGACCTAAGACGGCGTGGCATAAATCAAGAACAACACTGGATATGGTCTGATGGATGTGCTGGTAAGCACATTGTTTTTTAAATTATTATTTTTAATTTATATTTGCTTTTAACTTTGAGACTTAAATTGTTTGATTGCTTAAATCTATATACATAATTACTTTTTTGAAGCTAATTTTGTTTTCAAGTGTTTAATTATTTGTAACTTCATAGGACAATTTAAGTCTGTAAAAGCCTTTGTTTGGTTAAGCAGTCAACATGCTAGACGCAACACCAAATTTTTGTGGAATTTTTATGAGAGTGGACATGGAAAAGGAGAGCACGATGGAGCAAGAGCATGTGTGAAGCGTGCACTTCGTCAACATGAACTTGCTAGTATGTAAAGTTTTCACCACATATATATATGTCCAATCTAGCTTGATATTTTTTAAAAGATTAGATATATATATATATATATATATTTAAAAACTAAATTAAATTCTTTTAAGTTCCTTGAAAGTAATATGTGACAAATTGTGCCAACTTGTGTGTAACTTGTAGGTAATTCCATACGAAATGAAAACAAAATTGTTGAATGGTGCAAAAGTCATTTTTCTGCTCACGACTCAACATACAACACACGGTATTTTTGGGAAGTTACAGGTATATGTCTAGTCAAAATTTGTTAAAAATTTGAATTTCAAAGTTCAAGTACATACATGATTTCAAATTGAATTTTCAAGTTTGAATTTCAACAGATATTGATCGATCAAATCCTTATAATTGTCAAGCAATTCATGGTATTTGAAATCTGCATCAAATCATGACAACGAGGAGTAGTAGGCCTTATGCAATTAATGTGAGAGAAAATCATGTTTTTGTATTGATTGCATTGAGGACAATGCAAATATTGATCAATGTGAGAATATTAGAGATGGGTATGTTTCACAATGGGAAATGAAACAATTAATATCAATGCCTCCTTTTGTTGAAGATGATAATATCGATGTCTACGATCCACTATTTCAGCTGATTACGAACATGTATTTGATTTAGTTGTTACAGGTATGGAAATTGATTAATTTAGTTAAAATCAAGATTATATGTATAATTTACAACTTAAATGTATAATTTACTTTATGTATATATATGTGGTGTGTGTACAAGAGATATTTTTGCTGTAGTTGCAGATCTTGAAAATGCGGAAGGTGTAGATTACTATCTACTAAGATGTACGCAACCAAAAAGAAAGTTGGTCGAATCGATGACAATGGTGATGGACAAGAGTATCCCATTGGATCAGTCATTATTGAAGGCACATATTATCAACAAATAAAGATAGATAAAAATGGTATTATATTTGTTGATTATAGGCTAGGAAAAAAGGTTCTACATTACAGTCACTTAGTTTTGGCAACAAAAATAAATCTAGAAACTTTACCTAAAAGAGGACGTGCCAAACAAAAATGGAGGTTGCCTATTGAAGATCATGAAAAGATTTTAGACATAATTAAAGATAGAGAGGATCCAAATTTTATGTACCAGGAGCTTGAAGTTGTTTTTTGGAAATATATACACATTTATGACTCCAGATCTATAATATATATTTTTATTGATTGAACATGTGACATGATTTATAATGGGTTTTTTTTTTAGAATGTGACATGTATGTTAGATCATATATATGCTTGATACAAAACCTAGTGACTTTAAAAATGTTTTCATTTACATTTTGCCTAAATTCCTTTAAATCATCTAACTTTCCAATTGCATTTTTACATGTTGGACATGGTTCATTCTTTTAAGTTCACTCAAGAATCTCTAGAAATTCCTTTATATCATCTCTAGATTCCTTGATTGTATTTTTATGTTTGACATGGAATTGTTAAATTTTCACTTTCAAATCTTTGAATTTAAATATTTGTTCAACTCCACTTATATACATGAGCTAGATTGAATATATATATGTGCAACAATTTGTACAAAACCTAGTTTATATTCCAATTTTGCATTTAAATTTATTTATGTTCCATGTAATTCTTAAGTTCACATGAATCTTTCATTTCATTTGAACATTCAACTCCACAAACTTATATAATTATCTAGTTGATCTAGTGTTTGAGTGGTGAAGAATCTAGACATAAATGTTGTTTCTAGTTTTCTTTATTGTTTATACATTACTAATGCATGACATTCAATAATTTTAAATGATCATCTGGATTTTCATGTATCCTAATCATCACATTCTAATTTTATTATTTTCATCAGGTAAGCATCCCTCATCCTAATCATCAAGTTAAGATCACTTTATCAAGTAATAACCCATTTAACCATAATCATCCTAGAATCATTTAAAAATTATCCATCTAGATCCATCTCAACCATACATCCATTCTCCATCCTTAATAAAAAATCATCACTTGAACATCAAAATTTGGTTACTTGGTCTCAATCTAGTCCATACATCATATTGTCCTTTCGCCATCACCCAAAGCTTTCAACATCTAGGGACCTTATCCTTAATTTGGACTATCATCCATTTCAAATCTAATCTCCTAATAAAAAATCACTTGACCTTATAATTTGATTTCATCTTTAATCCAAATTTGCTTAAGAACATTAGCTCCTATCTTTTAAGTATAGTTATTAAATCCATTTTGTTAAGGTTAGATTGTATCTAGGTTCTCTTGGTTTGGTATTTCTTGTTCACCTCAAGGTGCATTGGAATATATGAACATTGTAGTGAATCATAGTGATGGTGGTTGGGGTGCTTGAGATAGCTACATTTTGGCATCAATTTAACTTTGTTTACCATGTATAGCTTGAGACCATGTATGTAATGGTCCATCTTTCCAATACAATTAAATATGGATTGATCAATTTTTAATTTATATAGAATTGTCATCTAGGAAGATCTAGATCTACTTATATTAAATGTGCATAACTTTCAAGATTTAAATATATATCAATTTCCAATTGCATATATATAAATGTTCCACATGGAATTCTTAAACTTTCAAGACTAGAAATTTGATTTCATTTACATTCAACTCCACTTATAGCTTACATGCTTTCTTTGAATTATATGGAATTCTTAAGTGAACACTTGAATATATATATATATATATATATATATATTTGATTTCATTTACATTCAACTGGACACAAGTATAACTCATCATCTAGTTCAAGAATTCTTTGCATGCACATTCGAATGAACATGTGTATTAGATTATATGGAATTATTAGGTTCATGTATAGCATGATATATGCACAATTTAAATGTATTTAACCTAGTCCGACTTTAAAAATGAACATTTAGAGCTTTAAAGAATCAAGAACTATCATCTATTTCCAATTGCATTTTTATGTTCCACTTTAAAATATAGCATTAATCTCAAGCATATTTGCATTCAATTTTTTCTATTTCTTGACCTATTTATTAAAGACAAATACATTTGAACTATTTATTTAAATTAATTACATGTACATGTCCATCTTTTTAAATTTACAAATAGCAACCATTAGATAGTGGACAACATTTTGATTTCAAGATGTAAATAGATATGTACAACAAGTGCATTTGAACAAACCATAATTTAAATTTAAATAAAGGTACTTGTTCCTTGCTAAATAAATAAAACCATAAACTAATAATGCACGATGTATTTATAGATGTAATGTAAGTGAACATCAAACCATAATAATGCACGTATATTTAACAAACCTAGATTCAAACCATAAAACATAAATACATATGAATGTGACATGTAAATCATAACAAGTATAGATGTGTACCATAAAACATAAGTACAACACATGTGAAAATGTTCAATACATAAATCATAAAAAGTGTCTCCAACATGTAATAATATGATCTCAAACATGTAATACTATAAAAGAAATCTCAAAGAGAGGGATGTCTGGTATGAATAGAATCATCAGATCTCTGGCCCGATCTATCCCTCAATCTCTCCCTTGACCTATCCATGGCTCGATCTCTCCCTCGATCCATGGACTGATCGCTCTGCTGATCCAAGATGTGTGGATCCATGTCCTGATCTAAGATCTCCCGATCTGTGTCCTGAGCCTCGTCCCAACCCCTGCATGTGTTCAAGTACATATATATGTAAAATTATCTAAAATTACAATGTACTTGAGTTCAATGTGTTCAAACTTAAACATCAAGTAATTAATTTTTTTATTAAATTTAAATGTACCTCATCTGCATACTGCACGGGATCGACATCATGCTCCAAATTTCCAAAGTCTGACAAATCACCATACTGCTTAAAATTTTCAAGTACACAATTTCAATCAGGAGTTAAAAACAACTAGAAGTTTTTAAAATGCATTACATAATTTTTTAGAACACAATTTTATATATGTATTTAAATTATAAATTGAAAGTACCTGTCGTGCCTGCTCGATGGCTCTACCAATGTCACTAAGATCACGAGAATGTAAAGACATCGCAGGGGGCTCTATAGCATGTACAATATTAGTGGCAAAAATAAGTTGACTATATGTCCCATGGACAAGATCAAGTGTCGCAGTAGCCTCAATGTGACCTGTAACATCCTGACAACTACTTGGACAAGCTAAATGATCAATAGAAACATGATGCGCATGGGATCCTGTAGGCTGATGTGGAATATCCTGAGCTGCATTTGCCACCCTGTGGCTCGTATGTGTATGAGGATATTGTTGTCTAATAAAGCCCGGTACCCTGTCAAGAGAAATCCCATGGTCCTCACTAATAACCTGATATGTTGCTAGTAAATCCAAAATTGAGAGTCTACACATATTACACAAAGTCGTGTGGGTCATATGCTCGACATCTACAAGAGTAGGTAGATCAGCACTAATAAATGGATCATATGATGTAGATGTAGCCTCAGTGGGAGGAAGGTTAATCCGCGGGCGTAATAAGTATCTACTAACTTGATCAAATGAAATTTGATCAATCTGTGTCGTAATAGAGGCAATGTTATAAAAAATATATCTCTGAGTGGAGCCTGTTGTTGCCTCCCCTGCTATTGCCAATTCCAAACGTTTTGGTAAAACCAAAAGGTTTGGGCCAACTAATGCCCTCTTGTCCACAGACGGTGGCAAATTTGAAGGCCTAAACTGTGGTTTGTTAGAAAAATGACCTTTACCCTAGCCAACATGCTCAGGATAAGATGTGTAGTCCACCTCTATATGTAAATGGAATTCTGCATATAATTGTTTAACAAAATACGGTGACATCTCGTCATTGTGAGGCCATCTATGATGTGCTACCAACCATCTAGGGTATATGAATGGCACAACAAGAGGATCTTCACACCTCGTAACCACATATCCTCTAATTTTATTTTTTCCTCTATAAAATGGGAACATGGATAACACATTTTCACCTGAAACTAATTTGGCAACTTCTCTATGTTTCACTATGCCAGTAACACTCCTGGCAAGAGAAAAATAAAACTGCTCAATGCTGATTTCATCATAAGGATTGTATGATCAAATTGTCTTGATCATCTTAATAATCTCCTGTCTAATAGTGACTAATCTATCTCGATTAGCCAAATTAGGGGAGTTGTGAATTGTTTGCTCTAAACATTTTAGAGCATTGTCTAATCTAGCAATACTATCCTGAAATATATTTGATCTAGTTTCAGCTTCTCGCTTAGAATGAGGGGAATGATGAGATCCCTCATTGGCCATGATATATATAAATAGATAGAGATCTGCATATCATTAAAACAAAATTACATGATGAACTAAACAAATTTAAATTGAAATTTTTTCAAAACTAAAAAAAATATATATTTAAATTAAATGTAAAATTTTCAAGTTTCAAAACTAGAAAACATTTTTAAATTTAAATGTATCTAATGAGATCTAGTTCAAACTTTATATCTATCTCTATGTGAACCTATTAAATCATAGATGCATGTAATATGCAACCAAGAATAAATATGGAAAAAATATATTTATCCTTTCAACCACTCTATACTAAAATTAGATCAAAATAAAAAAATACTCTTCATTACAATTGGTCACATATATAGCCTTTCTTTGTAATCAATTATTTTTTAAATCAAACACTAAATAAAAAGGTTAACATTTCCTTAATTTTTCGATAACTTAAAACATATTAAAGTAATAACTAAAATTCTTTGAAATAAATTCCTTAGGAATAAAATATAAACATTGTACACATGTTTTGTAGGCACAATATCTCCTTTGATATCATCTTTTTCTTTCATGAAAGATGAATTTAGGCCTCGGGAATGCTATGGTTGATTAGAAACCTTGGCCTTGTAAGCATGGAATGACCTTTATTTCATCATATAATTTATTTTCTTCTTCAATGAACTTAACTCAATAGTTCACCTTTTGTAACAACTTAGATAACATAAGAAATTTGACAACTCCAAAGAGACTTTCAATACATTTGTGTATGCACATATATACATTTATGTGTATGTATGTATGTACACATGTATGTATGTGGGAGTGCATGTGTACATGTATATACATGTATATATATGTGTATGTGTGTATGTACATATGTACACATGTATATACATGTATGTATATGTATGTATGTCTATATACATACATGTACACGCATGTACATGACATATGCATATATATATATATATATATATATATATACGTACATAAATATGTACATGCATAAATATATATATGTACACTTGCACGTGTGTACATATACATACATATATTTATGTACATACATACTCAAGTACATACACACATACACATATATATGCATGTACATACATACACACATACATGTATGTATATATATATATATATGCATACATACATGCATACACACATACACATACATACATAATTTACATACATACATACACACATACACATATGTATATATAATACATACATACATGTACACATGTATGTATATATATGTACACATACATGTACGTGCATTATGTACATAATGTATACATGTACACACATACACATATATATGTACACACGTGCATACATATATGTATACATGTACATGTACATATGGTGAACTAAAAATTTGGGGTTTTCAATTTTGAATTTATAGAAATGTAAATTTAGGCAAAATGTATGTATGTACATACACATGCATTTACATATATTGTTTTTGCAACCATCATACCATTGAGGGATTGACGTACAAACTACAACCTCTATAGTTTAGATATGAGTTGTGAGAGAGTTTATTGTTGATGTGCAACCCTACTCTATGCCTAATGTTTCCAATACCAGTGCCTATGTAATTGTATTTACTCAGAACATTTCAAGCCCATCCTTTTGTGTGCATGTTCCTGTTAAGGAATGAAGCAGTTCAATTGAAATGTTGAATAAAAAACAACTACGTAGGTCATCTAGAAACTCTTAGCAATAATGAGGAAAAAAAGTTGTGTGCATGTATAGCCCTTTTAATAATTTAGCACTATCTTGGCTTTTAATTTCATTTTTGGCTATGATATATCTCTTCTCAAAAGTGCAAGTTAGTATTATTTTCTTTTTAAACATGGAACATGACCCATATCTTTTCACTTGGCAACATGCAGTATTTGTCAAAGAGGGACATTTTTCTTTACAATCTAGGGTTGTGTTCCATGGCTACTTGTAATTGGTAAATCACCCATATACATATTGTTTTGGTGTGTTAAATAGTTAAATCATGGATTTTAATCATCCTAATTTAATATAAATATTGGTAATTGATTGATTGAGTAATATCAACTCACTGTAACAAAGTAAAGGAACACCTGTGATGGGTTAAAAGGGAATACAAATAGCTGTCTCTATATGCAGGTATTTTTTCTATTGTATACACAAGAAAGAATACCATTTCTAGTACAACTCTCAAGAACTCGTGAATATAAATTTTAGTGCAGTTAATTTTTCTTTTTTTGTTGAAACTTAATTATGCGGCCTTTTGCTATTCTTGCAAAAGAGAACTATTCAAATTATTAGTCCCTGCCTATATAGGCGGAGACTAATGCTTTTCATCTCAAACAAAGAGCATTATTGAACTGTGGGTTTGTGTGCAAGAGGGGAGATATAAATTTTAACCAAAGTCTGGTTTCCCTAAAATTTGAAATCGAATTTCTCCTAATTTTTTGATTGGTGGGACATTTTTTGTTGGGCATTTTGGATTTTTCTAATAATTATCAATTTGAGAGGAAAACTGTGGACAAATCAATAACGAGGTGATAAAATTTAAGCTAATGTTTTCACAGAGGAGCTATATTAGTTTGCATCGGAATTTATGCTCAAAAATTTACTCCATTTCTAATGTTTAGTGTGGCCTGCCAACCACGCGAGATGGCATTTTGAAGACAGCTCACGTGCCTGCATCTTGGATGCCAAGTGTTGAAGATGTGTTGTAGCCTGGTGCGATGTGGGAAGAGACTAATACAGATGCTGAATGTCTCTCCTTTCTTCCATATTTTTCATTCATGCATATGAGGGTAGTTGCAGAGTCACCGGGTCAGTGGTACAAGGTAAGTATCAACTCATGTCTCTTTAGTAGTTATGTTGTTGAATGTTTTGTCCTAACTGTAGAATTTCCCTTGTTTACAAAAAGCATCATTAACTAGGGCAACCTTTAGAATGGTATCTACAAATTCAGTGGTAGTTCATTCCAATCATTGCATATGATTCTAGATGTCTCTATATTGTACTGTTTGAGCTAAATGGAAGTTATAGTGCCATTATAGTTTCATTCTGTCCACATTTCAATCAGGTTTCTTCCCACGAATGGAGAGAACTGTTATGTTTCTAGTAATGTAGTGCATAGCGACTTCTATCCACAAATGTAATTCTCTGGTGTCTGGATATTTGGTGGATTGTGCAATCTTTAGGTATGCCACTTAAGAGGCATTGAAACCACTTTGAACAAATTGTTTTCAAGTTTCACCTAAACTGGAGATTTCGTATGCTTTTGCTAAACACTTGAAACTATATATCCTTTAGAATACCATTTCAGTTGCATGAACACATATGCTTCTAGATATCTTTGTATTTGGTGGTTGAGTTGAATGGAGTTGTAGTGCTACTATATATTTTGTGTTTTGGCATCATATTAGTATTGCAGAGCCTTAGACTGCTCCAACTTTCTTTTTTTGGACTTCAATCATGGTTTGTTCAAGTAGACATAAGCTGGCATTAATTTATCGGCACTTAATAAATCCACTGGTAAATGCACTGCACAACGTATTTTATTAGACAGTTGTGCTTAGTTCTTGTGTGTGCTTTATGCAGATGTGTTCAACAAATCAACAAGACAAACAAATTTGTGTAGATGTGTTTAGAAAATCAACAAGACAAACAGAGGTGACCTAAGTCCAAATGAATTGAAGAAGAGACCGGTTATATAATGTTTCTAGTTTTAGAATCGTAATGCATTTTTATCTTATATTACACTCGAACACTTTGGTGTAGGATTTTATTATATACAAGAAACTTTCAAATGAAAATTCTCTTGTATAGTGTTTTGTATTCCTTTTTTTGTACTTTCAAGACTAATTATGTGACAGTAGACAATCCTGCTGCAATTGGTTAGGATTATTTATAATTTTAACATATCAAAATTTCATAATATGATTCTAGTTTGTTCATTAATTCACTATTGCATATAATATAAATGGCCAAATGATTTTATTCTATAGTCTTTTTATTGTAAAAGGGATAATAGAAGGGTTTTGTCTAAGGTAACTATTTATATATTTTCTTCTCTCTGATTGATTATCTGAACTTGAGAAATGTCTAATATACTACCATTGGTAGTTTGTAACAACTGGAACAATTGGAACAAAGAACCATCCAATTCACCTACACTGTTTCAACTTTTACTTAATAGGTTATGGATTTGGAAACTACAATGCAAATAAAAAAGTCTTCAATCTAGTAGATCCTCCATACATAAACACTATAGGTGTCCCTATAGGAGGGTGGGCAGCCATCAAATTTACAACAGTTTGAGTATGGATCAAATGCACAATTGATTCTACAGAATACAGGAATTACTGGAATAGAGAACCATCCAATTCACCTACACGGTTTAAGCTTTTACACGGTTTAAGAGTTAAGTATGATTTTGTAGTTATCATACTAAAATGTATGCTATGCTTCTTATGTACTCTATAACTTTTCAATATAGGGTGAGCTAGCTTAAATCTATCCATAATTTCTTAAATCTCTAGGATCTAACCATTGGAATCTAACAAGATTAATGATGTAAGTCTTGTTGTAGGTCAATTAGAAAATCTCTAGGATCTAACCATTGGAATCTAACAAGATTAATGATGTAAGTCTTGTTGTAGGTCAATTAGCAAGGCGGTGTTTATCCCTGAGCTTGGTGATGAGTTTCAAATATAAGTGCTACAATTATGGAATTTTACATGGGTCTCTCATATGCCTAGTAGGTATGTTGATTAGGATGGGAGCTAAAAAGTTACATTTAGCCTATTTATGAGAATGAAAAAGTTTACACTACCATAAAACTGTGATTGCATATTACTAAGAAATGGATTCGATTCTGAAAGAAAAAAAATGATGGGTACTGTGTCTGCAACTTTTTGTGAATTATTAATGCTTCAGCTCTATTGGTTTTTTTGAATTCCTTCAGCGAAAGTTGAAGGTTTCAAATTTCATATAGACATTGCAAGTGGTAAATTGGCCCCTCATTTGTACTTGTAGTTTGCACTTAATATACATACTAACTAGAGTAATGTTTTTTCCTACTCTAAGTGGGTGTGGAATAAATAAAAATCAAATGGTAGTTACATTATCACAAGATGTAATTTTGTTATTATTAAAACGTAATAACCATATGCAGGTAGCGACTACTCTTGCACTAGGGACAACTCCAAGGCAAGCAACAATGCAACATGTGAGAAGGGCCTTGATCATCGCTCTTTCACCAGTTATTGAAAATGCAAAGACGGTTGGGTTGATCTCTCTACCTGGAGCTATGACAATCTCACTTTTCTAACAAAACCCCAAATTTTTAATCCACTAGAGCAAATGGTTTAAACAACAAAACCTGATAATGTTCCAAATTAATCATAACCAAATCTATGTATTTCCTTCATCAATATCACAAACAACACAAATTTTCATAACTTTCAACCAATAAAATGGAAGAGAAGAATTTCATTTAACAAATCAATGAAACCCTAAATCTGTACATCACAAAAATCTCTTAGACGAAATAAAGCACACAAAACTCGATTCAACGAATACATCAAATGACCTCGAACAGAACCTAGGTATATATGGGTGCTGTTGGTCTTGACCTCGGCCGACAAGCTCTCGCCTTAAACCCTTTCGCTCGAGCATTCAAAATGGTCGGGCTATTTTTTTCTTTGATTTTATCTTGACATTTTCGGTCGACATATTTTCGGCCAAAAGTTACTCAGCCGAAAAGGTGTTGAAACGTAGGCGCCATGTCACTTCCCCATTGCTTCAGCCGAAACCCTCTCGGCCGAAAACCTGTCGATCGAAAGTAATCCGTTCGGAAGTACATTGTTTGGCCAAAAGTGTGACATAGTTTTGTGATTTTACCCGTGTACATTAGTGGGATGGCTTGAAAAATAGGGAGGATTCGGCTGAAGAGTAGAAGGATGTTGGGTTTGGAGTTGAATCTGAACTAGAATAGTTTTTAGAAGATCTCAAAATTGAGCTTAGAGCACTTCTTGAATGCACAGGTGATGCCCAACACAGGAAAGCCATCATGGAGGAGTTGCGGAAGAGGGCAAAGGCATATAAGAGTGGCAAGTTTGTAAAAGACCTGGTATTGCTCATCTATGAAATGGTATTTCTCACTTTTGGCTTTTTCCTCAATGATCCAAATACATTTGCTTCTAGAATTCATAGGATGTTGAAGCTGGGTCTCAACATTTGAGGAAAAATATGTGCAGGCGGAGATCCCAGTTCGAACCCCGAATGAGGAGGTCAGTGAAGATGTTGCTGTAATCACATAGGAAAAGGAAGAGCCAAAGGTGACAAAAGTGGAAGAGCTATTTGAAGACATGGAGGAAAGGTAGTGGGAGAGTGCATTGGAGATCAAAAAATTGTTCTAGATGCCGAGAAATTCAAGGCCAAAGAAGAAGATGAAGAGCTAATCGAGCAAGGATGAATTGATCTTGGAGATGAGGGGGTTCATGTTTCTCTATATGTGTAGCCTTCATATGTTTCATTGCAGCCTATAGATGGTCAATCACTACCTTCAAATCTGTTTGACAACCTTTCTGCAAAATCATCTAATGTTCACACGCTGCCTTCTCTAAGTTCATCACAACATTTAGGTGATCATTTGTGGCCCTCTCAAGCTCCTGCGCCTACCTTATATGTCTATACAAAACCTTTATTGGTAAATATCGACAGTGAGGGGATTTCCACTCTAGGGTCATCGACGTGTAGGAGAATTAAAGAGAATTATTTGGCAGAAGGCATAAAGAAGTGTAAGCAGAAGGTCAAGGAAGAAAAGAACATAGCGAATCCACCTCAACAACAAGAAGGTGAAAAGAAATAGAGGAGTTTCTTGAAACGTAAGATGAAAGATGAGGAAGTAGACATTAGAAATTATGATTTTGAGGATTCTCAAATAAGGGGTGAGGATGATCCATAGGAGTATGCGGGGAGTAGGAACAATAGAGGAGTAACCTATCCCAATTCCAAGTGGCTACCAAGTAATGGAATTCACAACCGCCCTTTCAAACGGCGAAAAAGAGAAGATGGGAATCACAAGAAACAAAAGAACCAGAGGGTGGTAGCTACAGAGGATGATGCCAACACCAGAGATAGAGGGGATAAAAGGAAATTCCAAGACAATGAAGAATACCGGCAACATAAAAATCATGCGAGTGGGCATACTATCCTTGGACCAGACATTATCATGGTTCGAGATGATGTTCATACCGAGAAGTGGATTGACTCTGTCAAAAAGGCTTGTCTTGAGTTTGATAAAAAGAGTATTTGTCACAGAGATTGGTGCCGAGGAGGATGATGACAGTGAAGAGAGCGATGAGGATGCCAAAAGTCATGAAAAATTGAAATCCTAGGTGGACAGGAGGTCTAAAATAGGGGAGGTCAAGGGGAACCTTGTGAGTCCCTCTAAAGGGGTTAATGATGCATGTGAAATTAATGTCGTTTCTAGGGTGAAGATTGAACAACATGATGCCTCGATTGGAATGTGACGTGGATGATCGGGGTGTTTATTGGAATATTAGGGAAGAAAAATGAGGTTGCAAAAATGAATTGGCAATGGGACAACTTTCTCTATTTGGTACAGGATATCCAGTTTTGTTTGGGAAACTTGTGAGAGGATCTAATGCTTAAAAATTGGAGATATACCAGGGCCCTAAGGCCAATGTCATTATAATGATTACAAGAGTTTTATTTGTAAGGCTTCGCCATTTTGTAATTATACTATTGTTGGTAGTTGGGGAATGGCCTCTAGGAAGAATGTTTGACAAAAGAAATTAGATTTGAGCCAACTTGCTATCTCTGCTTGTTGTAGGGGAGACAGTGAATGATTTGCTTCCCCAGGTAAAATATGGTCTAGCTTTATTAGTATTTGATTTCTTCTAATTCCTTTAATCCCAAGGCTTAGGGACGTGCAGGGAAAGGATTTTAGGTTCTATTGAGAGGCGTTTGCCTCTTGATGATCATGCACTAATTAGGATCTACATATGATAGAAAATGGTGAGGGATCTATTTTGATGACTCTCTGGGAAAAAGCTTTAGTTGGTTGCTTCTAAAGTGGAAGATTTTGATTCTTTCCATGGGTGTAAGTGGGTTGATGGGACCTGAAACTGGGAGCACAAATGTATGGAGAAAGTGGTGTTTCTCATTAAGGATTAATGGCTGCATCTCTATCCAATTTTAGAGAAGACTGAACAAAGTCTGGAAAAACTAAAATCTTCAATGGTTTGAGTTTAAAGTGGAAATGTATTATGACAATGCATGGTTGTGCCGGTTGGGGTTGCAAATGAGTTAGTATTCTCCCATCTCTTCGTTTTCAGAGTATAAATATATGGTAGATCATAATGGTTATTGATTAATATAATTTTAATAATCCAAGTTTTCATAATAGGATTTAAGCTTGAATTTTATTCTATTTCATTTAAGATTTAAGAATATTACTAATTCCTCCTTTGATTATTTTGAAACTCTTTCTTGTTTGAATTTTATCTTTGAAGAATTTACCCATTTCAACTTGGAAGAACATCCTAACATTTTAATTAGCTAAGAACCTTATTATTTTTGCAAACCAACCAGGTTTTGGACAAACCAACACTGGCATAATAAGTGATGATTAACAATCTCATAATTTACAAATATTAAGATGCACTTGTAGAGTATTCCATGTACTATACATCCCCAATAAAGAATTCAAGAGGTCGATTCTCAAATCTAATTTGAGTAAATACATTTTCATTGGATATTATTAGAAATTTTATCTTCTCATTCAGATCAGTAACTCATTATTTTTTTTCTAGACCCATTCAACACCATAATTTTTTAATGACATGATCTACAAAATTTTCACTGACCATCAATATATAGGATCATGCCCATCAATATGTAATAACCATTCATACCTTGCTGATCCATTCATTGGTTATAATTAGATTTGTAACAAAGTTGGCACCATGTGTGTTGGTTTTTCCTTTTTAGGTGGTGGATATGTTATTGATGAAAAAATATTTAATTTGTCAAAAGGATTTTATCATAAAGATCTATTGAATTATTCCTACTAAATGACCTTTCCACTTACTTAATTGACTATTTATTTTCTAAACCCACCAAAAATTATAATTCTCTTTTGTACCATTTTAAAAAAATATTGAGCCCACATATATTATAGAGGGAGAGAGAGAGAGAGAGAGAGAGAGAGAGAGAGAGAGAGAGAGAGAGAGAGAGGGGTTGATTTTTATAGCCTCCATATATTATGGTGACATCAAGACATCAATGAATTGTTGATGTGTAATGGGTTCCAAATTTCTAGCAATCTGCACTCCCTTCAACAATCCTGTTAAGGCCTGCACATTAATCTCTCTTCCAAGAGCCTTTTCTATTATTACAAAGAGGAAGAGAGAAAAAGGGTCTCCTTGTCTGAGACCCCTTGAATCTTTTAAAAATCTATATGGGCTTCCATTAACTAAAATAGAGAATCTAGAAGTTGAGATGCAACTATAAATCAATTCTAACCAAAATTTCCCAAAATTAGTTTATTCATAATCTATATAAAAAATAACCAACTCACCTATTGTATGCCTTATTGATGTCCAATTTGATTACCATGCTTTTAAACCCAGAGTTAAGAATAGTGTGAATTGTCTCATGAGTCACTACTATTCCATTTATAATATTTTTTCTAGGCGTGAAACCATTCTATTCACTAGATATAATGCCATGGAGAACAAACTTTAATTTTCTACCCATTACCTTTGATGTACTTTTAAAGCGTGTTGCAAAGAGAAATAGGTCGATAGTACTTGAAAGAGCCATTATCTATTTTTTTAGGAACAAGAGCAAGGTTTATATTATTTAAATCTTTGAAAATATTTCTAGACTTGTGCGACTCCTCTACCACCTCCCTAACATATTTTCCAATGATTCTCCAACATTTCTTGTAGAAACACATGTACAAATCCCATTTTGGACAAGATGGCTTGTTAGGATGTAATTATAAAGCCACTTGTTTTACTATTATCTTATTTATCGATTCCATTAACATCTTATTTTCTTATTCATTTATTAAGTAGGGAATGTTATTTAATAAATGATTCATATTCTATTGATATGTAGCACCATTACTTGCTAGCATATTTTAGAAAAAAGTAATTGGTTCAAGGTGGATATGTTCAATTTTTGTCAAAGGATTCCTATCTATTGAAGAAATGCTATTAATTCTATTTTTTCATCTCCTGATTATTAAAGCATTATGGAAAAAAATATATTTAATTATCATTCAACCAATGAAGTTTCTCTCTAGATTTGGATTTCTAGTAAATCTCTTCTTTGGCTAATATTTTTGAATGCTAAAACATTAACTTATATTCTTTTTGGTAATCATCTTGGAACATACCTAAGGAGACGACCTTTTGATTTAACATAAAGGGGTAAAAATATTATTAAACCAAGGAAACATTACAAAGCAAGGCCATTAAATGGCCCTATCAAGTTCAACCAAGTGATCCAATTGATGAGACAAATCCGGGGGCAGATGGCCCTGATCCACCAAATTCCAATCATGCATATGATCAGAAGCCCATTTAGCCAAACAATCAGCCACACCATTCCATTCACGGGGAATATGGTTGAAAGTAACATGCTCCAGAGATGCACAGAGAGTGAGAATTTGTTCAACAATCAAAGCCAGCTGCCAGCTCACATTATCCATATACTGCCTTTTCAGTAAGTTCACCACAGCCTGGGAATCAGACTCACATATGATCCTTCGCCAACCCAACTGACTGGCCTGCTCCACAGCCACTAAAATAGCCTGAGCCTCCATAAGATTATTCGTATGAAGACCCTTATACACAGAGAAAATAAACTGAACATCCCCTGAGCTATCACGGCCCACACCTCCAATGCCAGCATGACCAGGATTACCACAAGAAGAGCCATCTGAGTTGATTTTTGGGACTCCCAAGGGAGGAGGAGTCCATCTTCCCTCCCTATTCACCTTTGGGGTAGGATGCCTACATCTGTTATGCATGAGTTGTCGTTGCGGAGGAGGAAGATGAAGACTATTACAACAATCAACATCCCGAGGGTCCACCCGCATAGTCATATCACACTTAGCCGCAATAGTTTCTCCTAAGGAGTGTAAAATTTTCCTCCAAAGGTGAGGAGCCATCAGCTGCAAATCCTGAAAGATCCGCCTATTCCTCTCCAACCAAAGATTCCAGATAATAAAGGAAGGCCCAATAGCCCAAGCAGCCTGGAGAAAGGAAGTAGAAACAGGGGCCCTGCCCCATCGTTCCCCAAATTCCACCAAAGAGGAAACATGCCAGCAGGCCGTATTCCACACCCCCCACCAGAAGTGCCAAATCTCCCTAGCATAGGAGCATTGGAAGAAGATATGGGATACACTCTCTTCACAACCTTGACACAAAACACACATAGAGGGGCCTTGAAAACCACGCTTACATAAATTATCCTAAGTGAGACACCGATTTTGGGCCACCAACCACATAAAGAAGTTGCACTTGGGCCATGACAACTTGTGCCAAACATGCTTCCACCAAGGGACCTCAATGTCCCCAAACAACTGCCTACCAATCTGTTTATAACCAGCAACCACAGAGTACTTTCCAGACAAGTCTGAACCATCCCAAGCCAAAACATCAGGTCCTCTCAAAGAATTACAAGCACGGGATGCCAAAAGTTGGGAAAGCTCACGCCTATCCCCCTCAGGCCCTCCTGGAGGCCACTCAGAAGGGTGCTTCCAACGAAAACGTAGAACCAAACCATCATGTTGCGCCACCTTATAATGCTCCACAGTATCCCAGCCAGCTGCACTAAAAACCTCAAAAAGAGGCTGGAGATGAGGAAAAGAAGAAAGAATAGGAGGGTGACCATCCCAGGAATTTGACCAAAAAAGAGCCTGTGAACCCGAATGACAGATCCAAAAAAGAGCATCCTTAATCAACTGCGCCCCCACTTTCAAAGTATGCCAGATCATAGAACCACCCCCCTCCAGAGGATAGCGAGGGACCTCAAAAGAAGCAACACCCTGAAGATATTTAAGGTTGAGAATATGAGCCCATAACTGGTGCTGATGGGTGCACCAGCGCCAGTAAAGCTTAGCAGCAAGAGCTTTCCCATTCAAAATAGCAGAGCGTAAACCAAGACCCCCCTCCTGCTTAGGTCTACACACTGATTCCCACTTAACAAGGCTCCATTTTGAAGACAATAAATTACCGCTCCAAAAAAATTGATGAGAAAGAGCATCAAATTCCTTAAGGAAATACATAGGAGCCGCTTGAACAAAGCACCTGTAGATGGGAAGGGCCTGGATGACAGACTTAAGAAGAGTCAATCTAGCTGCAGAAGACAACCAACGATGGGTCCAATGAGTAACCTTTCGCCTAAGCTTATCAAGCAACTGCTGCCAAGAAGATCTGGGCAGACGGCCAACAGTAAGAGGAATACCCAAATAAACGAAGGGAAGAGTCCCAATTTGAAACCGCAGAATGGCAGCAATCCTATGTTGGATAGCTTGAGGAGTATTAAAGAAGAAAATAGAAGACTTTTGCTCATTGACTCTCTGGCCCGAAGCCGCCAGGTAGATGTCCAAAGTTTTCCTGAAGGAATCAGCCTCCCTAATACGAGCCAGACCCATAAGAGAGGTATCATCCACGAATTGGAGATGAGAAAGTGTAGGCAAGCCCATCCCCCACTGCCAACCATGAATCAAGCCATGTGAAACCTGAGATTTAAGAAGACGGCCAAGCCCCTCAGCCAGAATAATAAACAAATAAGGAGAGAGCGGATCCCCTTGACGAAGGCCCCTAGTAGCCCCAAAAAGCTCAGAAGGCTCCCCATTCATAATAACCGAAAAGGAGGAAGAAGTCACACAACTCAATACCCAACTCACCCAATCAGAGGAAAAACCAAAGGCCAGCAGAATCTTCTGAAGAAAACTCCATTTAACTCTGTCATAGGCTTTGGCCATATCCAACTTGATAAACATAGACCTCTCCTGAGAGGTAGCCATGGAATGAATGGCTTCAGACGCAACCACCACCCCATCCAGAATTTGCCGCCCAGCCACAAAGCCACCTTGCTCCTCAGAAATAATCATTGGAAAACAAGATTTGAGTCTCTCAGCCATCAACTTTGTAATAATCTTATACGCCACGTTACAGAGTGCAATAGGTCTAAAGAGATCAAGTTTGTCAGCTCCTTCCTTCTTAGGAATGAGAACCAGAAAAGTAGCATTCAGGGCACGAAGCATCTGCTTACTATGAAGAGACTCACGAACCACCTCTAACAAATCCTGCTTCACAATATCCCAAAACTCCTGGAAAAACTCAACTGGGAACCCGTCAGGGCCAGGAGCTTTCCCTTTGTTCATCCCAAACACCACCTCCTCCACTTCAGACAAAGTCACCGGGCGAATAAGAGAAGCATTCACCTCATTAGAAATTAAAGAAGGAATACAAGCAAGGACTCTATTTTCATCAGCCTCAGCAGGTACAGAATCCTTAGTGAAAAGATTAGAGTAGTACTGACGAGCCTCTCTAGACAGAGCATGTTGAGCAGAGATTGAAATACCCTCAGAGTTAACAAGAGAAGAGATAAAGCACTTATTTCGACGAGCTTGCACAGAATGATGGAAAAAGGCCGTATTCCGATCACCCTCTTGAAGCCAATCAATCCTAGCCTTTTGTTTCCAGAAAATCTCTTCACGGAGCTCCCACTCTTCCACCAATTTCAGAGCCTGGGATTCAGCATGCCCAAGAGCCTCCGAGAATCCCAAATCCCGAATCTAACGGGTAATCACAGCCAGGCGGTCCAGCGCTTCTCTTTTCCTAGCCCGAAAATTACCAAAACTCAACCTATTCCATCGCTTAAGATGAAACTTAACATATTGCAACTTCTTAACCAGAGAATACATAGCTGTACCATAGGCAGGGGCGCCATCCCGCCACCATTGAGCCACAAGATCACCCAAGGACGGATCACGCAACCACATGAGCTGGAATTTGAAAGGAGGATTCTTAGGATTTGGAAAAGTTGAAGTCGAAAACTTAATTGGCCAATGATCAGAGCCATGCCAGTCAAGAATCTCAGAGCAAATGACCAAGCTACCTCTAACCCAAGAGCAAGAGACAAGGAAATGATCAAGCCGCTGGGCAATCGCTTCAGGCCCACTCCGTCTATTATTCCAAGTGAAAATTCCATTAGAGGGTTTTACATCCATCAAAGCTAGAGAGTTCACATTAGTCCGAAACATATCTGAAGCAGGGCCAAGCCTAGGCAGCCCTCCCCTTTTCTCCTCCAAGCTCAACACAGCATTGAAGTCACCAGCTAAAATCCAAGGCAGAAAGGGAGCGCAGGACCTAACATACCTGATATGAGCCCAAAGCTAGGATTTACCACGAATATCAATTGGAGCATAAACATTACTAACCAAAATAGTCTCACCAGATTCCAAAATCGAGGCCACCATAGAAATAGCAGACTGGCTGGAAATCCACCAATGAGGGACAACCTTACGAGGATCCCAGAAAAGAGCCAGACCCCCAGAGGTTCCCCTAGACCCAATACACTGACACTGGCCAGAAAACCAAATACGAGGAGCATGTTGAAGCATGAGGTCCACCTGAAGCTTAGTTTCCTGGATACAAAAGATATCAGGAGAATGAACAACAATCAAATCTTGAATAGCCTTTTGACGGGGGGTGCTATTCAACCCCCTTGCATTCCATGAGAGAATAATCATGAGGAAGGTTGAGAGAAGTGGGCCTCAAGGGTCTTAATAGCACCAGATTCTACCAAAAGATCCCCAACAGATTTAAGCTTGTCTGCATCCTTCTTACGACCAACTTTCGAAGAAAATTCAAAATGACCCTTCTTGAGAGGGCGTTGCAGCACCCCCAAGGAAGGAGACGATCCTCGCCCTTTGCCTGAAGAAAACACTGCCTTAGCCAAATCTGCTAAAACAATATCATCCTGCACATCTACAGAGGCCCCAGGAGGCTCCGAACCCCCCTGCTCCAATGCCGGAGAAGAATTCTACACAACAATCGCTTTCTCCAGCCCTGTATCCATCCCAGCATCCATACCAGTGGCCCCAGCAGAAAGCTCAACAGGAATCCCTTCCTCCACAGCCTTATTATCCAGGACCTCAAACCGATTGAAACCCTGATCATTCTGACTATCCTTATAGGCCCGCTTGTGCCCCCCCCTTTATTTCTCTGCTTAACAGGGATAAAGCCATCCTTATCAGGCCCACCCTCACCCCCAGGCGCCTTCCCTTTATCCCCTTTCTCCACCGAGGGCCCAAAAGAAGGAGAAGAAGACACCCCAGTAGCTTTGGGTGCCCGAGGACACTGGCGCTGAAGGTGTCCATACTCGTGACAGAAGCGGCAACGAAAAGGGAGGGACTCATAATCAAGCGGTTGAATCCACGAAGCAGAGCCAATAAAAATTTCAAAAGAGTCTGGCAAAGGATTATTTAAATCAATTTCAACGCAGATGCGAGCATAAGAAAATACCTTTTTATCCAAAGTATTTTGAGCAATGGCAGCCGGTTTCCCCAACAGAGCAGCAATCCAAAGCAAAATATCCTCCCTCCAAAACTCCAACGGCAGCCATGGAAGACGCACCCAAACAGGAACCTGAGTAGGAAGATTTTCTGTCGCATTAAAACCACTATGCCAGGGCTTAATGAACAAGCCAACATGATTGTAAAAATATGGCCCTCCTTCAAAAACACGATTACGGTCTGAGATACAAGAAAAATCGACCATGAAATAGCCATTTGCGGCTACCAATAAATCAAAATCCCCCTCAACTTGCCAGGTTCGACGGATCCAAGATTCTAATGCCGAGAGAGGAATCCGAATACCCAAGAACTTGCAGATCAAAACATGTTGGCTCCAATAAGCGATATCTTCCTGGACAGATTCAGGAGAGATAACCAAAACAGGCCGATCTTGACTCCGCGACAGACATCCGTTCACTTTCTTGAGCTTAGAGCTCTCACCCACAAAAGATGACTCCAATTTTTGTGCATGCATAGCCTCTGAAAATTTTTGAGATGGCTTCGAGCCTGTAATAACCAGACTATTGGAAACCACAGCCATGGCCCCACCCAACTCACTCGGGCTCTAGCCAACCCTTACTCCACCGCTTCCACCAGCCACTTCCCCCCCACCAAACAACCTCCCACCAGTCCGTCACCCACCCAAACCCCCGCACCACACCACACCCAGCAACGAACACTAAGCCGAACAGGAAAAAAGAAAAGGAAAAAACAGAATGCCCAAACGCCGCCAAAGGGAGCAGGGAAAGGCACACGCAGGAGCCAACACGCAGCCTTAGAGGCTGCGCATGGCCTTACCTACGCACAGGAACAACGCCATCCGCAGCAGAAATCAGACGACCTTTTGATTTAATTCTTTCATTCCATTTTCAATTTTAATTTTATCCTCAAAGATATTTTTGAAAGTTGTTCCAGTCCTTGAGCTTTGCTTTGTTAGAATAAGGTGACATTAACCTTGTAATCCTATGTCATTTATATGTCTTCACGTTCCTTGGAATGTGTTCTAGGGGACATGAGAGAAATCATTAAATTTTGACATGTTGTAATTATATTTTAAAGAGGATTTAATTTTGGTGGAGGTTACACATCAAAAATGGATAAGGAATCTTTCCTAGGTGTCCATATTGGGAGTTGAAAGGTCTTGGATGGAGCTCCCAAGATTGTTGAAGAAAGGGTATTTGATGGGGTTCCATTGGGGATCAAAAAGATCATCAAAGTATCCAAAAAGTTAGGAGTTGGATAGGCTATGGGTTAGGGCCCATTTTAGAGCCTTGTAATTTCCATTTAATGTTTTATTATGTATTTTGGTTTTCCAAGAAGGGGGCATGGATTTTTGCAGGAGGTTTTGTACCTCTTGTTTTGGTTTACCATTCATGGTTCTACCTCCCACAAGTTCTATAATTTGGATCCATGAGACAATAATTTTAGGTTGAGTTCTTATATGTAACAGGCTGTTATTGGGTTGATTAGAGACTAGTAGTGGAGTGTATTATTGTGTACTTTCATTCAAAGATTAATAATATACTTTCCCTCTTTTCTAATGTAGAGTTTTTCTTAAAAGGGTTTCTCCATGTAAATATGGTGTCACATTTTTTTGCTGATTTTTATATTGTGATGTATGTTGCAAACACATGTTTAAATCTGATTTTTAGATCTAAATTCACTTGCATAAGTTTATATTGTAGTTTTCCTTGACCTTGTTTTCAATATTCGGTATCAGAGCTAATGAATTTGATGAGAAGGGGACACCTTTCCCTTAAGTGTTGGAGATTTTTTGGCTACAATGGGAACTTTTGTCTTGTGCTATATTGTAAATTTATGAAGAGGATTGTTTACCATGGATTTTTCCTCTCGCTAGGATATTGAGAAATTCAATGACATATGCTATGAGATGTGGGAAATGAAGATGAAGGATCTCTTTGAAGAGAGAAATTAGTGGTTTTCAGTTTCACAAGAGAGTAAACCAATTGCAATGTCTGATGAAGATTGGAAAAAATATATAAGAAGACACAAGGAACCATATGGTTGTCTCATGGATTTTGTCCTTTTGAATGTCTCCAAAGAAGACACTGCATACAAGTTGTGGAAGAGGATAGGTGATATTTATCAAACTAAAAGTTTGTCTAACAAGTTGTATCTCAAAAAGAGGTTATATTCATTAAAATGAAAGATGGTGATTTTTTTGCAGATCATTTAAATGTTTTTAATCTAATTATAAGTCAACTTGCATCAATAGATGCTAAATTATAAGATGAAGATAAGTGTATATTGTTTCTTTTTTCTTTGCTTGAATCTTGGGAAAATCTAATCGTTGCCATAAGTAGTGGTAATGTAGAGCCAAAGATGGACAACATTGTTTCCATACTTCTTTCATAGGAGATGAGGAGAAAGTTTATGAATGTTGGTTCCCAATATGCCTTTCATGTGTGAGGAAGGTCCAAAGAGAAAGGGCCTAAAGGGCATAAAAAGAGGGATAAGTCTAAAGGGCATTCTAAGATCCTCAAAAAGAGCAGAGTAAAGTGTTAGAATTGTGGAAAAAGATGACATGTGAAGGAGTGTAAGAACAAGTAAGAAAATGTTGATTCCTCTATAGAAAATTCCTCTGATGATGATTTTGATGCTTTGTTTATTTCAGCTAACTCTATTAGTAATGATTCTTAGCTTATTGATTCAGGCTGCTCCTACCACATGACTCCTCACAAGGAGTGATTTACTACTTACAAAGCATATGATGGGGGAGATATTTTCATTGGTGATAACAACACTTAGAAGATTGTTGGTAAGGGAAAGGTAAAGTTGTGTTTTAGTGATGGGAAGATTAAATCTCTTGATGATGTTTTGCATATTCTAAGACATGCGATAAATTTACTTTTAGTATCCAATTTGAATGATTATGGAATTCATGTGACATTTGACAAGTCTAGTTGTAGGTTGGTAAGAGGAAGTTTGGTGATAGCTAAAGGATCTCAGATAGAAACTTTGTTTAGGATAAATGCCTCTACTTTATGTAACTATTCCAATATAACGAACATTGAAAATTCATGCATGTTGTGGCACCATAGATTGGGTCACATTGGTGAAAAAGGTCTTAAGACCATTCTTAATAAAAATTTAGTTGATGGTATTTTTGATTATTTTGTTAGCAAAAATGATTTCTATGAGAATTGTGTGTTTGGTAAACAAAATAGATCTTCATTTCCCAATGGAACTAATAAGGAAAAAAGATTATTGGAGATCATTCATTTGGATGCATGTGGATTGGTGGATGTTGACTCTTATGGTAAATCTCGACATTATGTCTCTTTCATTGATGACGGCTCAAGATACACTTGGATTTATTTTATGCGTTCTAAATATGAAGTCTTCACTAAGTTTAAGGAATTTAAGGCCTTAGTTGAGAAGCAATTAGATTATAAGATAAAAGTATTGAGATTTGACAATGGGGGTGAATATTGTTCTATGGAATTTGATGAGTTCTATAAGCATGTAGGTATTTTTGGTACAAGACTAATCCTTATACTCCCCAAAAAAATGGGGTAGTAGAAAGAATGAACCATACTTTAATGGAAAGAGCCAGGAGCATGTTGAGTGGTGCTAAGATTGATAGATTCTATTGGGCAGAAACGGTTGGTATTGCTTTTTATTTGATTAATAGATTTCATTTTTTAGTTCTTGTTGATAAAATTCCTTATGAAGTGTGGATAGGTATAAATCCTTCTATTTCACACTTAAGGGTCTTTGGTTGTGAGGATTTTCTTATGTGCCTCAAGAGAAGTGTGGATTGAAAATCCCTTGAGCTCCCTTCGGGTTGATAATATTGTTTTGCTTAGCCTCGACCCACACATCATATTTTTGGATATCTTCGGCCCCTTTTTGAAGAATCATGCCTGCTTCCTCCACATGTCCACCACACACTCCTTGCAAAGGTTTCCTCCCTTGCTTCTTCATTGAGCCTTGTCATGCCTTCACGTGTCAGCAGTGCGGGCCTTTGAGAGCCCACTCCCCTTTGCTTCTCTACCGAGCTCCGCCCATGTGCCACGTAGCATCATTCCTCGAGCAATTTTTGGTAAACCCCACAGTCAATGCTCTGGACGAAGACTTCTCCACATGTCTTATTTGCAGGAAGTTTCATTGCAATGAAGGGAGGAATGAATGATGAGCCTTGCCTTTCCGCCATGTGTCCTAACCAGCTCTATGGATGAGAAAAATGTGTGTGCACGAGAATTTTGCTGCTTCCACATTGGGACCATAGTCATCATTCACAGGGGGACGCATCTAGTTCGAAGGCGAGTTCATTCTGTGTTTTGGAATCTTTTCTGTTGCAACGACCATGGGAAATCATTGTGACAAACATCATTGCTAGTGCCAATGAATCTTTTCTATTACTGGCTCTCAAGCGGTGGAATACTTCTCTATATATACTACTTCAGCTCTCCAAAAAAGGGTTTTGAGTTTGGGGAATATACAAAAAATTGTGGAAAGACACCGAGCCTTTTTCATTATGTTTAGATCATTGTATTAATATTCATAGACTGTGCCATTGTTGTTTGACCTTTCTGTTTCTTAGCTAGTTGAAAAGACATTATATTGTGCTATTATTGTATTGAGTAGTTTATTTGTAGAACTTCTATAATTTCAATATAAGTTTTCTGATTCAGACCATGTCTTGGACTCTTATTTTCAGTAAATGTGTATGGAAGTTATTTTATGTTATTTGATAAACTTCTTAGGCTTTTCATCTATGTGATCTGTTATTTATGGACATGTAGATTGTTGAATGGGCCCTTGAATCCCATCTAGAAGGAAGATTTACCATGCCCACACCTACATCTTGGCACATCGCTTTAGGTTAGATCTTTATTTTATATATTTGATTCCTTTTCCCATTCCAAACCCCCAAATATAGAAGGAACTGACTTCTTTACAAACTTGTAGGTCACTTAGTTTAGCGCAATTGGTCTCCCCATTAACTGAGTTTCACATAAGGCTGTTGCTTGACATTTTTAGGCATCAACAGTTTCTTTTTTTGGCATGCTTAGTGGGACTGTCTTAGATGTATCTAAATATAAAGTGGGTGTATGAGCCATAGGCCTGTTCCTAGATCCCAAACAATGAATAACCTTGGCCTGCTAGCACCACTGCTAGTAATAGTAAGAACAAGAACCCGTCTAGTGAACGTTTCGATCCCTCCAATAGCCATTTTGCTGATTGCTAACATAAATCATGTGGCATGGGATTCCAAAATCCCTCTCATTGTACTGGTAGCTCCTGCCGTTTGGGCCCCTATCCCAGCCTCTGCTTTAAAATCTATACCAAAATTCACTAGAGAAGGCTTAAAAACACCATCCAAACACCTACAAGATGTGGAAGATGTGTGTTTGGTGCATGGTGTTACCGACCAAAATGTCACGCTAAGGTTGCTCACAACCTCTTTCAAAGGTAGAGCGCTAGATTGGTATCGCACTTTGGGAGCCAATACTATCGGTATCTGGGATCAGCTCAGAGACCCTTTCTATGAGAGATTTTCAAATAATGGAGATCAGTCTTCACTATATCATCAGCTGGTGACCATAAAGCATGCCCCTTAGGAGGCCATGACTAACTTTAATGCTTGTTTTCACACGAATTGGCAAAGGATTCAACCTACAATCCATCCACCTGTAGATTTTGCATTCATTTTCTATCTAAAGTCTCTCAACATTGACATTTGAGTGATGATCCAGTCCCTTGGTGGGAACACCTTGCTAGGTGCATATAGCGTTGATGTTTAGGCAAAGAATAATTTGATCGATGTTGGAAATTTATTGCCTTGGCCCGCTATGCCTATATTTGCAGAGTTGTCAATTCCCGCCCAGGAGATAACATCTACTAGTGCGTCCACTCCTCCCCAATCTATGTATGCATATCCGAGTGTTCCATAGAGTGCTGATTCTATGTCTAATTCTTCAAAAGATGAGATGAGCGACATCAAGGAGTTGTTGTGGAGCATCTCAAATGAAATAACTACCATCAAGTGGAGCAAGTCCATGCCTCTGAAGCTAACCTACCAAAATTATCAAAGAGGAAAATATTCCTCCCGCCAAAATTAGTTCCAAGGAGGATTGCGCACAAATCTGCAGACTCAAACAAGTAATCAGATGGTGCCGGTACCTACTCTGCTACAAAATTCTCACCCAAGCTCAAGTAGAGAGCTGATAGCGGGGAAAAATAATCTTACTGATGACATCAATCCCTAGTGCTTCCCTTGCAACAAAGCACATATTCCCTGAATTTTCCCACGTGGAAATCTACAACAAAAGTAGCGGAACAACGCATTCAAGGCGTGGTGTTAGATTCAAGAGGTTATATATATGTATCTCCATAAATGGAAAACACGGTACTCACCGCACAAATGAAAGGAATGTTCCTGGACCAAGAGACAGATATAGCTATAGATCACACGCTCTTCTCATGGATGGAAGAAGAAGAGGCGGTGTTTGCAAATAATGCAAGGCCTCACAAGTGTAGTCTGATTACAAAAATCACAATTGCATTCTGATTACAACACTCACTCTAAGAGGAGATTCACGAGTGAAGTGATCATTCCACAACCCAAAAGTGTCTCAGACCAAACTCCTAGTACCTCCGTAGTTGCACAACAATTTCAACTACGAAGAGAAATTGTTATAACAAGGGCTAAGGAACCCTTTGAATTCGCCACCATTCAATGTGGTGGAACAATTGAAGAAATCCTCTGCTAATGCATCTCTTTGGGATATCTTAGCTATTCAGGAGCAGAAGTCATTTCTATAGAAGGCTCCACTTGAAGATACAAGCACCAAGCCAACAAAACAATCACTCAAGGGAAAGGTTGTTGATTCATCACCTCTAGCCAAAGTCCTCACAAAAAATGTAGAGGAAACCTCTAACAAAGTTAGAGGTAAGCTGAAACCGAAACTCTTTTTCTTAACTCTTATTGTGAGTAAGAAATTGTTGCATAATTCCATGATTGACTCTGGTGCTAGCACCACATTCATGCCCAAGAAGATAGCTGAAGACTTAGAAATTAGCTATGAACCTTTAAACAGAGGAGTTATGCAGCTTGATTAGAATAAGGTTGAAACCATAGGTGTCATTAAGGACATCCCCTTGAATCTATTCTCCTGCCCTAGTATCACAGTCTCACAAGATACTGTGATCATAAATGTTCCCCCCATGTTCGGTCTTTTCTTATCCCGAGAATTCACTTCCAAGATAGGTGGATATATTTCTTTAGATTGGTCACACTTAATCCTCATGACCAAAAATAGAGCTAAAATGAAGATAGTGTCTGAACCTGTACATTCAAAACATGTGGTAGACGAATCCATGATCAACTTTGAGGCTGCTCAAACCTCTATCACCAAAGAGGAAATGTATTGTATTGAGCTACTAGAGGATGAGAAGGTGACTGGAGACCAAACTGATTAGGAAGAGGTCCTCTTGAGTGAATATATAGACACTAATCCTTTCAACAATTATCATGCTACTAGATTGGGAACCTATGTCATCTATGATGAAGATCAAGTGATTCGAAAGGTCATGAAGGAATCTGAGAGTAGTCAAGCCTTAGAGTTATGTACGCTGCATTTCGATGGAGCGAGATGTAAAGTTGGTGCAAGAGTCAGGATATGTTTGGCGTCCCTATCCAATGAAAATATCCTTAGGTCTTTCCACTTTCAATTCGCATGTTCAAACAACAAAGCTATTATGAAGGCTTGGTGCAAGGTCTGAGTCTTGCAGAATGAATGGGTATTAAACAAATAATGGTGTTCAGAGACTCAAAGCTAGTGGTCAATCAAGTCCGGGGGCTCTCCATTGCCAAGAATGTCTATATGAGATCCTATAGACATAGAGTCTGGGACCTGATTGAAATATTCAAAGCCTTCAATATCCAGACAGTTCCTAGAGAGTAAAATACAGATGCGGACTGCATGGCAACAATTAGATCTCAATTTGATCCCATTCTCGACCTAATTCATAACATACACTCTATATGAGTGATTGTATGAATGACAATCCTAGATAATGATCAGAGTTAGCAAGTGTTCAAAAATGATGAACACATTGCCTCATTCATCTAGCAGTTAGGGGAGTTCATTGAGCAACTCCAATCAAAAATTGTTGAGGCCTATGAAGGGTAAATTATTCAGTTAAGGTCCAACAAGCTTCTAAAAGGATTGATCACTCTTGAAAACCTATTCAATTGTGATGATGCAAGGAATGACAAGAGGAATTTTGTAGTGGAAAAAAGTGACTATGCAGACCTTCAAGTTGCTGACGGAAGGAAGCTTAAGGTTGGAAAAGATGTCCCACAGTATGTTAAAGAAATAATCATACAGTTTTGTGAAAAATATGGAGTAGTGGCCTGGTCATATGATGACCTCAAGGGATATGATTTCGAAATCATCTAGCATACTATAGAACTGACAAAAGGATCAAAACTTGTCCACCAGAAGCAGAGATCAGTAAATCTGAAGATTGAGGCATTGATGGCCCAGGAGTTGACAAAGCTAATTCAGTCCCAGATTGTCTTCCCGATCAAGCACAACACATGGGTGTCCAACTTGGTTCCTATCTAGAAAAAGAATGGAGACATCCGTCTGTGTGTGGATTTTTGGGACCTGAATAGGGTATCCCTAAAGGACCATTACCTCTTTCCCTTCATGGAATCTATCTTGCAAACAGTGGCCGACTCAAAAATGTTTACTCTGTTGGATGACTTCTCCGGTTACAACCAGATCTGGGTAAAAGAGGAAGACCAACATAAGACAATGTTCACTACCAAGTGGGGAATGTTTTCCTACATGAAAATTCCCTTCGGTCTCTTAAATGTGGGAGCTACCTTCCAGCGGGCAATGGATATTTCTTTTAGAGAATTGATCAACAAGATTATCTTAATCTACTTAGATGATCTAACTGTATTCTCTAAGTCTAAAGATGATGATTTTGACCATCTAGAAATGGTTTTTAAAATATTCCAAGAGTTCGGGGTATCCCTGAACCCAAAAAAATGTGTCTTCAGAGTTCCGCAAGAAAAATTATTGAGGCATGTGGTGTCCAAAGATGGAATTGTAATTGACTTGGAGCGAGTGAAGGCAGTTAGAGAGCTTCCCCTACCAGTAAACAAGAAGGGAGTTCAATCCTTTCTGGGAAAGGTAAATTTTGTGAGCAAATTCATTTTTGATTTTGCAAGATTAATTAGACCTATTACCCTGATGCTTAAGAAGGATCAATTATTCAAATAGACAAAAGAGGCTAGAGAATCCTTTAAGAAGGTTAAGGATGCTATTTCTTCAACTCCTGTGCTGGTAAACCCAGACCTGTCAAAGGACTTCATAATGTATGTGTTCAGTAGAAAATCCAACATTGCTACTATTTTGACCTAGAAGGATGATGAAGGAAAGGGAGAACATCTGATAGAATTTCACTCTCAGACCTTAAAGGATTATGAAACGAATTATAAATTCATTGAAAGGCAAGAATTCACCATTGTTAAGGGGCTCAAGAAGTTTTGACACCTCATATATTGCAATAAGGTGATAGTATACATCATGCATTCCAGTGTGCTTGAATACATTATGGAAGGAGAAATCACAAAGAAAAGGCCCAACTGGATTACTAAGATCCTCAAATATGACATTGAGGTTAGACCCACAAAGACCTTCTGAGGGAGAGAACTGTGTGAATATTTGGCGCATGATCAAGAAATTCCAGCTGAAGAGGAATAACTCGAGCTTGTTCTAATGAATGAATCTAAGTCCAAAGGCTGCTGGTTGGCAGATCATATGAGATTCATGCAGATTGGGAAATACCCGATGGGCCTCCCCTCTCAGAAGAGGAGATTCTACAAATTTTTGAATAGCAGATATGCACTCATTGAAGGAGTCCTTTTCAAAAGGAACTTCAATGGCGTTCTCTTGCAGTGTGTCACCATAGAGTAAGCAAAGAAAATTTTAGAAATATTCCATAGCATTACCGCTAGTGAACATTTCTCTGCAAATACCACCGCCATCAAAATTATGTGTGCCAGATATTTTTGGCCTACACTATTTAATGAATCACACTCTTTGGTTAAAGCCTGCAAGGAATGTCAATTCTTCACAAGGAGAAGGAAGAATTCAGTAATGCCCCTAAATCCAATAGTTACCAAGGAACCCTTTGCACAATGGGGCCTTGATTTTATCGGGATGATTAATCCCACCTATAGTGCTAGACACAAATGGATCCTTAGAAATACAGACTACTTTACCAGATGGACCAAGGCCATGCCCCTAAAGAATGTGACAAAGGTGGAGATTGTGACCTTTCTCAAGGAACTAGTAACAAGATTCAGTTCAGCAAAGACCATAATCTCTAAAAATGCTAAGGATTTCCTGGGCTCAAAGGTATGTCAATTTGCACTCAATAATGGCATATTCTTAAAAACATCTTCAAATTACTATCCACAGGGAAGTGGCCTAGCCAAGTCGACGAATAAAAAATTAGTTTGAATTATTAAAAGAATCAAGTCAGATCATGAAAAAGAGTGGCATAAGAACCTCCAGGCAACGCTCTAGGTAGAATGGATAACTCCTAAGCAAGTCCTTAAGACTTCGCCGTACGAGCTAGTATACAGGAAGGAAGTGCTATTTCCCGTCTCCATGGAAATTCCTGCACTAATAGCAACTGTATACTTGTCCTCATAATCTATGCAATCCCTCCCCAATATACTTGCATAGATTTCCATGCAATCCCTCCCCAGTATACTTTTCCTCATAATCTATGCAATCCCTCCCCAATATACTTGCATAGTTGCATAGATTATGAGGACAAGTATACAGTTGCTAGTATAATCTATGCAATCCCTCCCCAGTATACTTGCATGGAATTTCTCGTCTCCATGGAAATTCTTGCACTAATAGAAACTGTATACTTGGCTATGAAATGTTAGTATTAACACTATACTTGTCCTCATAATCTATGCAATCCCTCCCCAGTATCCACTTCATTGCTATAATCACCAAAGAATGCTTATTCTTCGTCATACGTTTCAGATGCCTACTAGAAATTTCACCTAGAAATGCCGCCTATGACTTATTGCTAGTAAGCCTAATTGGAGTATTCATTGTGCCTATCTCCACCCAACTACCAAATGCCAATTTTTCCCAATTACCAAGTGCAATTCTACTATTATCTTAGGGTCTATTTATAGAAATAGTTGAGGTACATGCATGCGATAAGCATGATGTTGATTGGGTATTGACTCTAAAATCCCATGAAGAGCCAACTCAAAATTCCCACCAAGAGAAAATTTGAGAATCCCACCCTGTTGCGTCTGCTGTGTGCGAAGTTAAGGAGTAATTAATTAACTAAAACCGGTGGTAGTCTCAAGTGATCATCCGCACGGTCAAGTGCTAATGTGTCATGCTATGGGCATTTTTATTTCTCCAAGGATGAACTCAAATCTTTTGGAGTACTCATTATTCTTTGGGCCTAATCATTCTTTTTAGGTTATTAATTGCAAAACATGCGAAAGGTTTTGTATGCCTTCAATCACCTGCTCAATTTCCTAGGAGATCGCACTGTAGGATATAATGACTAATCACCATTATGAATTGATGTCTTTTCGAAAAGGAAAAAAAATCATTTTGCATGAACAAGAGAGTTGGTGGTACATGTTGAATTTATTGCAAAAAGGAAACCGTTGTCTATAACTCCAAGTCGAAGAAAATACTAAGTGTTGCATGCGAAAGAACATCACTGTGAAAAGCTTTCTGAGTACATTGTTCATCGCTAAGAGCTTTGAGTGCAGAACTTTTCAAAGAACCCAAGTGAATTGCAGAGAGTTTGAACATTGCTAAGGTCCACAAATTCCTGAAATGGCCTAGAATATTCAGATGGAAGCACAAGGAGAGGTGACCCAAAGCTTATTTGATGCCATGTGTGTGACACTAGTGACCAGTATTTTCGATAATATTTCTTACGCTTTGCCTGGGATACCAGAGAAGCCGAAATGGGTCCGCACGCAGGCCGTGGACAAGAAGGCTCACAGGGCTAGAACCTGATAATGGACAAATGGGATAACATTCATGACCCTATCCTTAAAACCAACCCCATGAGTCTTAGGGAAGCAGCCTGTGAGAGAATGAAATAGTCCACTAGCCAATAGTCTTTGGCATACAAGCTATGGTTCAACGGTCTCCCGTAGTATATGGTTCCTTTTGTGCATTACTGCATGGAACTAGTCCATGAATGCATGCAACATTTTAACCTAGTTACCGATGCCTTTGAAGGCTGGGAACTGAGGGTTGTGATCAGTGTGGAGGTTATAAGGGATATGCTATGCATCCCTCCCGGAAGGGGCTCTAGAGTAGAAAAGATGGAGACACTCACTCTAGAGAAAGTGGAAGAGTTCTAGAGGACCAGAGATCTTGCTTTGGACTTCTATAACAAAGAAACCAAAACACCTAGAGAAGATTTTACAAAGCCTCCATAGATTCTGGTCCCACACATCGCTTTTAGCTTGAACTTGCAGGAGGCCTTCTCTATGATGGATTTTGTTTGCGACATAGATGACAACAAGTACGTAGAAGAGTTTCAACTGGGTTTGGGTTTTTCAGTTGAGGAAACAACATTCTTTATTCTGGTATGACTTGGCAGAAGTCATCGTCTAGGAAATGTTGAGCTAGATCAAAGAATACAACACACAACATAAATTCAGGTTTTCTTCTCTCCTCGCTCATATGTTTTTGCACCAGAATCCTGACTTCTTTAGAAAATGTATGGGCTTGGCTATTTTTGATAAACATGGAGTAAGAAGGCCAGTTTCTATATGGACTCCCCTCCTTTTTGCAACTTATGATTACTATACATTTTCAGAGTGCTTTTTGACTCCGATTTTGCAAGATTTTAGTGAAGATGGCAAGCTTTATTGAATTTTCGCTGATCAAAAAGGGTGGATGTAGAGTTTCCGTCCTCCTTGTGATTAGTTTCTTGGGGAGGATTTCACATTTGTTAGGCTGCATGGCTTTACCGAGGAGCCATTCTAACTCCCGACATGCGTTACATACAAGGTGTTGGTCCTCGAGGTATTTTGGTAACTGTTGATTATCGACAAGAACTTTTGCAGGGGTAAAAATAAGAAAGGTTTTTTCTTTTTCCCTTTGAGTTTCAAAAAAATGATAATGAAAAAGAAGCAGACACATGGTCTGCTAGAAGCAAAGCTGCCTCATCTGGGGCTGGTATTAATTTGTGACAAGTGGCAATATAACCCCAAAAATGACTTAGCAGACCTGAATGTTAAGGTGACTCACAACTCCTGGCCTTACTGGGAAGCTTGGCATAATCCATAGTTAGAATAGGATGACCTATTTTTGGACTTGGCCTATATTCCTATTGAAGATAGGAGGCCACCGTGGTTATCTTTCTATTTTCCTTTGGTGAAGCCTAATGAGAAGCACCAAATGGGGGCCACCCTTCACAATGAATTGGTCAAGCATTAGAAGTAGAGTGACAAAACAATTGTAGCCTTCTAGGTTTATCGTTAGGAGACCAAATGCCTTGATGCTCTGTTCCAAGAGGTAGACAAGGATGAAAGATTCAATATTTTGTAGAACAGAGGGAACGATGATACTGACACAAGTGATGATGAGGATATAGACCTAGAGGAGGATAAGAAATACACAGAGAAGGGAAAGGAGGTGAAACATGCCCAAGCGTAGAAAACCAGAAAAGTGACATAGCAGTCTGAAAAGACTTCACTAAGAGTGTAGGTGATTGCATCATGACCGAAGGCCTCACTACCATGCACATGGACTATGAAAAGACCCAGGGTATCCCAACAACCTTCAGAGGTAATAGAGGTGGACAATTTCCCACCTAATAAGAGGCTGTACACGGCTCTAGGAAAATTCATCGCCAACAATTGACTAATGGAAAACTCATTGCTAGCAATTCATTGTGGAAAAATTCACCACCATGACAAATTTATTGTGAGAAAATTCACCACCATGAAAAATTCACCGCCAAGTAAAATTCATTGCCAACAATTCACCGAGGCAAAAAATTAATCGCCATTAATGTTTTTTAATATATATTTCAAAACTTTGATTTTTTTTTGGAAAAGAATAATTTGATTTATGATAATAAAACATTAATCATATTAACTTTAAAGAATTTGATTTATGATAATAAAAATAAAATATTTTTCAATATATTTTATGATAATAAAAATAAAAAATAAATCGATTAACTTAATTTTAATATCATAAATAAACACATGCAAAAATTTATGATAGTAAAAATAAAAAAAATTAATTTAATATAAATAAACACATGGAAAAATATATATTTTTAATATTTGTGCAAAGAAACACATGGAAAAATAAAATAAAATAAAATAATATTTGAAGTAGAAATTAAAGTAAATAATTTATTTTTCTTTTAACTTTTTATGAAAATTAGTGCATAATTTTCATATCAAAATAAACATAAAAAAATATTTAAAAAATAAAATTGTATTGCAAGTAGGTGAAAATTATCTAAAAAAAATAAAATTCAAAGTTTTTGAAATATATATTAAAAAACATTAATGTGGTTAATTTTCTGCTTCGGTGAATTACTGGTGGTGAATTTTACTTGGCAATGAATTTTCCCATGATGAATTTGTCATAGTGGTGAATTTTCCCACGGTGAATTGTTGGCGGTGAATTTTCCATTGGTGAATTGTTGGCGATGAATTTTCCATATGCTGCTGTGCAAAGATGCAACTTCTGGAGAAGGCTCACAGGAGCTTACAACAACCCAGGGATCAGAGTCCTCCACGCCTCAAGTATTTTTGTCTCCCTCTCTTATCACTACATAATCTTTGGTTACTCCTACTACCTCTATTGTATCTGCGCCTCCCATTACTTCGAGTGTCAGCCTTTCTTTTTTTGCTTCTGCTTCCATGGTCATGGGAGGTTTCTCTCAATTCTCCCAAATCGGACATGCAACTTTTACTCCCTCACAGTCTGTCCCACCTTTTTTCGTAGCTCAGTCTGGATCCACCATTACTACCCCTTTTACTCCCACTATATCAGCTCCAACTTGACTTTCCCAACAGATGGAATCCGCTGCATCTCCACTACCACCATCACTCCCCATGAGTCCTTTCACCACTTTCTCGACTGGGCCTTGGTATAAAATTCCCCGTTCTCCCCATTAATAGTCTCTCTACTGAAAAAGACATCAGTTGGGACCACTACTCTCTCTTTCCCTTTTTCTCTTCCTCCTGGTGCGCCCTTCGCTAGTGAGTTGATTAAATCACCATCAAAATTTATGTCAGAGGGCAGCAAAACAAGAGCAACACGAGCTCTCAGGGTCCAGAAGAGAAAAGACAAAGATGCTGCAAAGCTGACCAAGCCATGCGTGTAGACCCTTTTCAATGAAGTTCAATAGTCGTTGCATTTCACAACCATGCATCTGAACACCATAAAACCACAAGACGAGATGCGACCTGAGGACTATATAATTCATACTGCAGGGATTGATTTGCACACAAACTGGCCACATGACAAAGTTTAGTTGATGGAGGAAAACCAACGAGTGGTGACTACTGACTTCCTCAAGCATAGTCACAAACTGAAGAAGAAGGAAGAGGAGCTCAAGAATTTCAAGGAAAGGATGGAGGTCCTACTGAAGAAAGAAAAGGCAAGGGAAGCCGAAATTACACAAATATCTCAGCAAGCATAGGCAGAAAGTGCCAAACTTTGGGCGGAACTTGCGAAGTTCCAATCCATGGATCCCAACCTCGTCACTGAACTATAATAGAAAAACCAAGAATTACAAGAGCAGCTAGCTCAAGCAGAGGGAGAAATGCAAAAAAGGACTAAAGAGCTTCGACAACAACGAATTCAATTGGAGCAAGAAATATAGCAAAAGGATCAGGAGTCCCAGGGCAAACAAGCTCAATTTGAAAGGGAGATCCAGGAAGTAAAGCTTTCCTTGGAAAAGGAATCCACAACCAGAAGCCAGGCTGAGGAACAATTTATTGCTGAGTTAGGGACTCTGCAGGGATGACTCTTCATTGCAGACAAAAGAATTGAGGAGTTGACATAGGATGTCAGGTCAAAGGAGATGGAAATTAGTGCTTTGAAGAATCCTCCCCAACCCCTTGCTACTCAGTCAGATCTCCTATCAGTAGCTTGGAAACTATATATCTCCTACTAGGAAAAAGTTAAGACTTTATGTCTAACTCTTCAACTGGCACTTCATTTCATGGCAAAAGCGGCAAGTTTGAGCAGAGAGGTTCATGTAACAATTGAATAGTTCCCACAGTTCATTGCAGAGAAGGTGCCCGAGGCAAAGAAGTTACTAGAAAAGCTATACACGATGGCGAATGAGGACTTGGTAAACACAGGGATTGAAGACCAGAGGTCAACTTCCAAGAAGGAAAAAGAATTCATCCATTGCCATGCGACCATCCTCCATGCCAACAATTGCTCCACAACACTAGGTCGAACTATGAACAATATACAAATGAAGTTATCCCAACTGACTCAGATGGGCTTGCCCTCCCCGTTTCTCTCTTATGATTCAGTGGCTAATAGAGAGCATATCACAACAACAATCGAGGAGAAGCAACAAGATTTATCCACCTTTTAAAATTTCAGTCAACCCCTACTACTGAGGACATTGAAGGCATCACCCATTAGATAGCACGACTGCTCTTTTAGCTGGTTTTTGGGACCGAGATATCCATGAAGTTTCCTTTCAAAGAAGTGATCTATCTACATGAGGCACAAGAGAATCTACGTGCCATATTGATACCATCCAATGCTGACTGGCTACCTCTGTAGGCCATGATATCAAATCTTTGACTCCATTGCCTGATGAATAAGGATCTAGTCCTCGAACGAAAATTTTTGGGTTCCCATTCCATAGGCGAAATGCTCCTGGTAGTCTCCAAAAGCTGTGGATTGAAAATACCTTGAGCTCCCTTCAGGTTGATAATAATGTTTTGCTTAGCCCTGACCCGTGCCTCATATTATTGGATATCTCCGGACCCTTTTTGAAGAATCATGCTTGCTTCCTCCACGTGTTCACCGCACACTCCTTGCAAAGGTTTCCTCCCTTGCTTCTTTATCGAGCTCCACTGTGCCTCCACGTGTCAGCAGCGTGGGCCTTTGAGACTGCTGCCCTTTGCTTCTCTATTGAGCTCCGCCCACATGCCATGTAACATCATTTCGTAAGCACTTTTTGGCAGACCCCATAGTCAATGCTCGAGACACAGACTTCTCCACATGTTTTCTCTGTGGGGAGTTTCATCGCAATGAAGGGAGGAATGAACGATGAGCCCCGCCCTGTTGCCACGTGTCCTAACCAGCTATGTGGATGAGTGACATGTGTGCGCATGAGAATTTTGCTACTTCCACATTGGGACCACAATCATCATTTGCAGGAGGATGCATCTAGTTCGAAGGTGACTTCATTCTATGTTTCAGAATCTTTTTTGTTGCAATGACCATGGGAAATCATTGCGACAAACATCATTGCTAGTTCCAAGGAATATTTTCTATTACTGGATCTCAAGCAGTGGAATACTTCTCTATATATACTACTTCAGCTCTTTGAAAAGGGGTTCTGAGTTCGGGGAGTATACAAAAAATTGTGGAAAGACACCAGGTCTTTGTATTGTTTTTAGATCATTGTATTAAGATTCACAGAATGTGCCATTGTTGTTCAGACTTTCTATTTCTTAGCTAGTTGATAAGACATTATACTGTGTTGTTATTGTACTGAGTAGTTTATTTGCAGAACTTCTATAATTTCAATATAAGTTTGTTGATTTAGACCATGTCTTGGACTCTTCTTTTCAGTAAATGTGTATGGAAGTTATTTTATGTTATTTGATAAACTTATTAGGCTTTTCATCTATGTTGTCTATTATTTTTGGACATGCAGATTGCTGAACGTGCCCTTAAATCCCATCTGAAAGGAAGATTTACCATGCCCACACCTACATCTTGGCACATTGCCTTAGGTTAGATCTTTATTTTATATATCTACTTCCTTTTCCCATTCCAAACCCCCAAATACAGAAGGAGCCGAATTCTTTAAAAACATGGAGGTCACTTAGTTTAGCTCAATTGGTCCCTCCATTAATTGAGTTTCCCATAAGGTTGTAGCTTGACATTTTTAGGCATCAACAAGAAGCATTCTAAATTAGATCTAAAAGCTCATAAATGCATCTTCGTTGGTTACAATGAGAATGTAAAAGGTTATAAGCTTTGGAATCCTCTAAGTTGTAAATAATATTTTCTAAAGATGTGATTTTTAGGGAGTTTAGAGCTTACTCAGGAGAAGAACAATTGAAGGAGAAAAATTAGAAAAAAATAGTGCACTTCGAGATAAATATTGAGAAGCAAGAAGTTACACATGTGGAAAAACAATAAGATGGATTCGAGGATGGAGAGGAAGAAGAGGGTTAAGATAGTTCAGAGGATGTGCAGGATGAGAACACAAAAGAAGAAGAATAGGTAGAGCCCCATTAGATTATTGTTGCATATTTTCTTTGTTGAGTGCTAGCGATGAACCTAGATCTTTTAGGGAGGCTCCCTCTTTGGAAGATAGTGAGTCTTGGTTTCAGGCCATGCAAGATGAGATGATGGATTTGGAAAGTTGTGACACCTAGGATCTTGTTAGTTTTCCCAAAGGAAAGAATCCCATTGGTTACAAGTGGGTATTTAAAAACAAATTTGGAGCAGATGGTAAGTTAGAGTGATACAAGGCCATATCAGTGGCTAAGGGCTACTCCCAAAGAGAGGGAGTTGATTTTGGTGAAATTTTCTCTCCTATTGATAAATCGAATTTTATTAGATTCATATTATCAATTGCTACTGCTTATGATTTTGAGATAGAGAAAATAGACGTTAAAACTGCTTTCTTGCATGGGGATCTTAAGGAGGAAATTTATATGCGACAATCTAGCAGTTTTATTGTGAAAGGAAAAGAACAATTGGTTTACAGATTGAATAGATCTTTAAATGGTTTGAAATAGTCACCCATGATGCGGTATAGAATTTTGATGCATTTGCATTGAATTTGGGTTATCTTAGGAGTGAGTAGATCATTGTGTTTATATTAAGGTTATTGATGATCAAATTCTAATTATTGTCTTCTATGTTGATGATATGTTGTTTATTGGTAACAATAAGGTGTTGATTAGTGAGCTCAATAAAAAAATATCTAGAAAATTTGATGTGAAGGACTTGGGGGTTGCAACATATATTCTTGGTATTGAGATCAGTAGAGATCAAGGTCACATAAAGCTTTGGTTAAGTCAGAGTAAGTATGTTGATACCATTTTGTAGAGGTTTAATATGCATGACTATAAGCTGGTTAGTATTCCATTTTCGATTAGTACTAAGTTGAGCTTGGATATGTCCTATTCTGAAGATAATTTTAAGGATATTTATAAGGTTCCTTATGCTAGTGTCCTTGGTAGTTTAATGTATGCAATGGTTTGCACTAGACTAGATATAGCCCAAGCAATGGGAGTTCTAAGTAGGTTTATGTCTAATGTTGGTAAAGAGCATTGGACTTTTGTTAAGAGGGTGTTTAGATATTTACATAGTAGTTTTGATTACTATTTGGTTTATCATGGTGTTGATGATGTGGTCAATTCATTGGACATATAGGGGTTTGTTGATGCAGATTGAGTAGGTGACTTGGATAGTTGAAGGTCCACTAGTGGCTATGCATTTACTTTGTTTGGAGGTGCAATGAGTTGGATGAATAAAAGGTAGACTATAGTTGATTTTTTCACCTCTAAAGCAGAGTATATGGATCCTAAAAATTCCCCTAAGGAGGTAGTATGGTTATAGGGGCTTGGTAATGACATTGATTTTGATTGTAGGATAATGAGGATTGGATGTGACAGTCAGAGTGTTATTTTTTTGACCAAATATCCTATGTATCATGCTCGTACTAAGAATGTTGATGTTTAGAATCACTTTGTACGAGAAATGGTTGAGAATGGTAATGTAATGATTGTAAAGGTTGACACTTTGGATAATGTTGCAAATTCTCTTATGAAGTCAGTGACCATAGATAAGTTCTCTTGGTGTAGGAAGGCCATGGGCCTTGATCACTATACTTGATTTTATTATTTGTATCTCTTGGATGTAATTACAATATATAATGTCAAGTGGGATAATATTAGGATAAGGTGACATTAACCTTGTAATCCTATGCCATTTATATGTTTCCATGTTCTTTGGAATGTGTACTAGGGGACATAAGAGAAAATCATTAAATTTTGACATGTAATTATATTTTAAATAGAGGATTTAATTTTGATGGAGGTTACACATAAAAAATGAATAATGCATATTTCTTAGGTGTCCATATTGGGAGTTTAAAGGTCTTGGATAGGGTGTCATGCCCCAAAATTTAAACTATACAATACACCACCACCAATTTTTTTGGAGCAAAAATGCATAAACTCTAACAATAATTAACTACGCATGAACAAAGAACATAATAACATACTAATGCTAAGTTTAACATTAAATATCCCTATTAACATTGATTTTAATAACACTTGTATTAGTATTATTTATTTAATTATTACTATTTCTTTTACTATTAATTATTAATTAATATTTACTAACAGTATTAATATTGAAACTAATTTTATAAATAATATTTATAATAATATTAACTTAATATCCAATCTTAATATTTTATTTCGTAATACCACCCTCATTAAGTACCAAACTTAATGTTTATGCCAATCTGAATATTTAAATTTAATATTATATTTACTTATAAAACTAAAAATAATGTTACCAATTTTACTTTTAATATTACTAATATTACCAACTCTACATTTACTTCTAATTATATTATCTTCATTATTCACAAGGTAATATATATTTACTATTATTACTAACAATTTTTCCAACTATAAAATTTACTCTTAGTTTTTCCAACCATTAATTAAGTAATAATCAAACCTCTTATTGCAAATAAATGTATTCATAAAAAGTATTATAGCACTTGTCAAATAAATCACTACTATCAACAATATTATTATCTCCAAATCTAATTTTACTCTAGATATTATTAGTATTGTAAATGAAATATTAAAATCACTATCTAACTCACAACCAATAGTATAATGGCTATTATTTGACCAAGACACAATATTACTATCTATTCATATAAATATTACTATCTATTCATATAAATATTGATATTTCATTTGACAATAATTTCATTATTATAATTACTATTTTTACTATTACTAATATTAATGGTACCAATATAATTATATTTATCCTCCTCGTAACTACTTTTAAATGGAACATTATAATATCACTTACATTAATGCTAGATTCTCATTATTTAGTTTTATCAATTTAATATTTATATTTATATTGATTTTATCATCAAGATTACTATAACTAATGATTATACTACCACTCATGTCAATATTAATATTTATAAAATCTAGTTAACTATTATTTTTAACATACTATGATATTATTAATATTTTCAAAAATAAACTTAGTTCTTTAACTAAGAATATTATTAACTAAGAATGTTAAAATCTTTCAGAATAGTTATATTATGAATATTAATACAATATAATAAAATCACCATATAATAATACCATTCATATTATTATTATTTTATATCATATATGTTCCTAAAATTAATATAGTCTCAAATATTGATAACATCTTTGGATCACTTTATACTAATTATTAATGCTAAAATTAGACCCATCTAGATTGACAACTATACCAAAAATAAACTCGTTAGTTAAAATAAATATTATTTATGTTGCCCGTTAAGGGGCTGGGTTGGGTGAATCCAATTGTTGGTGATCCTGAGAAAGTGTGTTGGGAAAGACCTCAAGAAGGTTGGTGGAAAATTAATTTTGACGGAGCCTCTAAGGGGAACCCTGGCCCATTAGGTGCAGGGTTTATAATCTGGGATTAGAAGGGTGATGTGTTAGTTTTAGGGGCAAAGAAGTTATTGGAAGGCATGAATAATGAAGCTGAAGAAGCAACAACTCTATTAGCAATAAAATGTGGAAAACAACTAGGAGCAACAAAGGTTCATCTGGAAGGTGACTCGTTAATAATAGTTAAAGCAGTGATGAAGGGAACTATTGGTGCTTGGCACCTTCATAATGCAATTGAAAGGATTAGAGAGGAGATAGAAACTTGCGAAGATTTTTGTATTAGTCACATTAGAAGAGGGGGGAACATGGAGGCCGACACATTATCTAAATGGGCTCTAACGTTTAAAGGTAGTGATGCTTTATCATTAGAAGATCTTAGAGAGCTAAACTTGGAGGCTTAAACGGTGGCATATGATGAGTACTACACATTTAATGGGCGGGGATGTAGGACTATCGAGGTAATTTGAAGTGACAAGAGAACTCATGTATTCGGATTTTGGTGGCTCTCTAGTACTTGAAGGATTAAATGTGAAATGAATGTAGTTAGAATGTTTTTATTCCCAGATTGAGGCAGACGTCGTTATTGTCAAGTTGGGAGTTATATGTGGGTAGGAGTTGCAGTGGTAGAAAGGGGTGGAGGCGGTGCTGGTAGCGTAAATAAGCTATGGAGGAAAATTTTACTTTTCGTTCCCAAAGGAAACTAAGGCCTTTCTACAGTGATGCTTCAGATAAGCAATTAATGGGTCTATTTTTGGTGGAGGATGGTAGGTTAAGGCAATGTGTGTGGATGATCTTGGGAAGGGATTTTGGAATACTGAGGCATCACTATAGGACAAACATGGATGTCTATGCATTAATAGCAACTTGGGGGTTAGATTTGGGTGAGCAAATTGAGATGGTTCAGAAAGTGATGAACAAAATTGTTCATGAAGACTTCTTGGTTGGCATGGAATCAATCTTGGAATGGTTAGTTCCAGGAGTTGGGATAAATGCTAGAAAAGGAATAGTGGATGAGGAGTTGGAAAAATTATTCAGGGCATACAGATGTATGTATTTCATTTGATGGCCAGAAGGAAAGTTCAAGTCACAGTGAAGAGAGGAAGCTTGTTTAGGTTGGAAGGCACTAAAGCTCTTTATCGAGCTCATGGAAGTGGAGGAGGTGTAAGAACAGGCGAAGGAAGAGCTATAGGTTGTAGAGGGAAACACAAAGAGAGGAAGACGTGGGATGAGGAAAAAGGGGAAGCACCAGAGGAAGAAAAAGGTGGTGGAGTTGAACAACGCAATAATGGAACTGGGTAGATGATGGAGTTGGACTTTAAGTCCTTTTTGTTATGTTTTTTAATGTCTCTAGTATTATAAATCGAGAAGTATAGATGAACTGTTGAACAAGGTCAATTAGTCATTTTGGTGTTAGGTGAAGTAAGTTGGGGTAATTTTTGTGGCAGTTTCAAATTATTAGAAATTGATGAATAGGGGATTGATGTAACTTAAGCATGTTAAGATGCTGTCAAGCTGGTTTTACAGATGCTGGTTTTTTGGTTGTGGTGAAAATCAAACTGAAGATGTAAATTTATTTTAAAAGCAATATAAAACTCTTATTACCGACCAAAAAAAAAATTATTGATGTTTGATTTTTACTTAAACTCTCCTAAACAAAAAAAACCAATCCAAAAAATAATCAAAAAATTAAACCAATAAATTGAAACTAATATTTCTCAACATAACTTAATTAAAACTCTTAATTAATAACTAACAACTAACTTCAAAGCTAACTTGTGAATCCTTATAAGGAATTTCTCCTACTTGCATCTTCATTTTCCGTTTTCAAATTACACGATAGTTTCTAACAATGTTCTTTGATTCTCTCATTTGATTTTCTTGCAAAAGGAAGAATACATAAATTAATTGTGTTGTCATTTGCAAATTAAAAAGATCCTCCATATTTATCTTTTTTAAATTGTAGAGTGGTAAGAAGTTCCCAATATTTTAGATTTATATATATACACAAATATACACACGTATATGTATGTATATATATTTATATTCTAAATATAATTGATTGACATTCACAAAAAAAGAAATTTTTTTTTGCAATCAACAACAGGAACAAATTTCAGACCCTTTTTTTTAGACTCTATCTTCTATTTGTAAGAGAGGGGGACCAACCACACCAAGGCTCTAGGTCATGGAGAGCTGAGAACGGAGGGCTTCCCTGACTTACCTCAAGCTAATGGATGTTTTAGACAAGAATTGAGAATGAAGAGCACTCTCAAGTGATTTTGTCACTTTGTAGATTCGAGAGTGTAAATGGGGCTAGATGAGCCAATTTTTGGAGTTCAGACTACACCTCAGACAAGTCTTTGTCCAAGGATGACATCATGGGTCTTGGACGACAATGTGGTGCACTGGCATCTCTCTAGTGCATTGGCGTTCGTACGACATGAAAACGTAAAATGGAGTATAAAATACCAGAAACCTACTTAACAACCTAGCTAACTAGTCTTAACAAAATGAATAGAATTATGAAGTACGAAAAGTAAGTATGTAAATGATAAAATAGGTAGATGAAGACAAGGGTGATGAATATCAACTCATTGAACTCTAGTTCGCCAGCGAGCTCTACACACATGTTCACCTACACACAAGAAAGAGGGGAAAAATGTTGGGTTGTATAGGGGTTTGCCTCAGTCAAACACCTACTTTGGTGTTTCCATCTCCACAGATAGCTAGAAAAGCCACAAAGTAGAAAATGCAATAAAGGAAATAAGAAGGAAAACATTAAACATTACAAAAGATGCAATGCTACTCTATCAAACCACAAAAGGAAGAAAAGAGTGATGAAATACCACCTCCACCCAAAGGCACTCAAGGACAATGAAGGGAGAATGCAAGGCAACAAGCTTGGAAAATTTGACACAACCACAACAGTGACGAAGGGAGGTCTTGTAAGACTCCAAAATCGTAGCTTCTATGGTAGCACCACACATACAAAGATGGAATTGATGGAGTAACAAGCTTGCTTGCTGCAATGCTCAATGGAGTTGTGAAAAATACTTGAGAGAATGTGATAGATTGTTGGAAGATGAAGAATTTCTAAGCGATGAAGTGAGTGTGAAATGAATGCCTTTGAAGACCAAAATGGAAGAGAAGGAATCATTTTTGGGTCAGTTGGTCACACAAAGGCATTACAATTCATCCCCAATGAGGAGTGTGATGTCCCTGCGAACTCCAGAGGCAAGAATCTATTAGGGATGAGAGCACACCGTGCAGACGTCCGTGTGCCACGCTCATGTCCTTGACGAAAATTCCCCCATAGACACACACAACATGTGCCAAGTGAATGGAAGATAGGTGGGTGATGTGGAATTTTTCCTCCAGGTTTGATTTTCAAAGGTGAGGGGATGCAAAAGGGGAACTTACACAAGGCGTGCAAATTTTCTCCTATACATTTTCCCCCCACTTTAGCGAGCACGAGTATCGATGAGTGTTTGGTAAAGTAGATTGAAGGGTTGAAAATGTATACCTAAATTGTCAAGGAATTAGACTGTGATTTGACAAACTTGAAAGTGTAGGGTAGGAAAAGGACTCCACAGGTACTCTCTCTTGGGGAGGTTCGAACAAAAGGACTCCATAGCTCCGTGGAACTACAAAATTAAACAAAGTACACCAAAGGCCTGTAGACGAATGATGGAAAAATTGCGCAGGATACAAGCGCTTCACAGGTCCTTAGACTTGCAAAGAAGGCATTCCCCCAAGTACTCTCTCATGAAGGAATCCCAATGTAAGGGGACTCCATAGAGTCAGACTGGAAAGCAAATTTATAGGTGCACCTACAAAGGAACATGTTAATCTGTAGATAAAACATATTAGAAATCAAAAAGCAACCATGCAAGCAAATAAGTAGATAGTCAAAAGAAAATTGAAAAGCTTTCAAAGGGGTCCCTTGGGAACCCTTCAAAAGAAGAGGGGTCCACTCAAAGGATGCACTATTTGAAAGTACAAGAATGTTCTTTGCAAATCGATTCAATCATCAAGGAATCCTTTTGAAAGATGTTCACTTCATCAAGGAATTCGAAAGAAAGAAAATTCCCCATCACGAGGGGAAGGTCAAGGCCTCTCCCATAGGAAAAGCTGCTCCCTCCTTGTTGGAAAGTTCTTCAAGTTCTTTCTTTACGAACCCATGACGAAGGGAACACGTTCTGCTAGGGGTCCAAGTTAAGAATGTGATTTTTGAAAAAGTTTGTAAATATTTTTGAGAAAAGATTCGTTGGCCATGAATGTGTTTTTTGAAAATCAAAGTTTCATGATATCCCCCCTTAGGGTGGTGCGTGTTGAAGGCACACGATATCCTAAGGAGAGAAAGTCTAGAATGAAGAAGTGATGTTGTGGCTTGTGGGACATAGCGAGATGTCACTGTGGTGATGTTGTCATGCACACAAGGGACAACACATAAATACCACAACATCACAACTCAAGCAAAGAAGAGAGAAAGATAAAAAAACTACTAAAAGAGACAATAGCATCACAAACAAAGGGCACAAGAGTGATGATATTTCAGGGTTAGAACTACTCATAAATATATAAGTATAATAATAGTATATAGATGATTTGTCATCAACCCCCTACTATATCAGACCATATGAAGAATGGACGAGAAGAAAAAGTAAAAATAAAAAATTGGGTCAATATGGAAGGAAGCCTAAATGCTCCCAACACTTTGCATCGTCCCCAATGTGCCGAAAATCAATACACATAATAGAGGAAGAATGATGCCCCAAATAGAGGAAGTTTTATGACACATAATCACTCCTGTATCCAAGCACCTACAAGGGTGAAGAGATTCATCCAGGAAAACATAGTGCAAGCATGGGGGAACACATCACAACAAACACACACCTAATCTAAAGATAAAGAAGAGGTGCCTCCCTAACACTCATTGACCAAGAGGTCATCTGCTTCACAGTCTAGATCATTGTACGGGAAAGGCTGGCGAGCTTATAGTAGTGGAATGTTAAGGGGGGAACCCTCTGACCCTCTCGCAACAAGGGCCAAGGAAGGAGACTCTTCAGGGTCTCCTCCACTCAGTTCTTGTGGAGCAAAGGTCAGGGATTTTGCGAAGATTGCTAATAGGGTTGGGACCTCATCTAAAGAGTTAAACATGCACTTCATGTGAGTGCCATGTGTTACCTTAATGGGTGAGGGAGGCAGTGCCTAAGATTCATTGCTAGGCTCACTGAGTGACTCAAGAACAGTGACAAACTTAGGGGACATTGGAGCTTCCTCTGTCACAAGGACGACACATGCTAATGTAGAACCACCCTTTGAAGAGGGTGGACTCCTCTTATTCCCCCCATTGTTGGAAGGGCCAACTTCCACCTTCTGATTCGTCAAAGGGTGTAAGACCCCATAGATGAGGCAGAAGGTGCCAAGGGGGAGGAGAAAACCACGATGAACACCACCGAAGTATTCAGCATGTCCACGGGCTTTGAGAGTGGTGGGATGTTCAAAAGGGACATCAAGGGAGGTGGCTCGATGGAAGGAGTAATAAACACCTACACCTTTTTAGGGTCAAGCATGCTCGTAGCAGGAGCCAAAAGCATAATTGAATTTTATTGAATCGAGGCAGAGGGTATGAGAGACAAGGAGACAATAGGAGGCCCTGAAATAGGGGTGGTCAGCTCTCCTTCCTTCCTTTGCAAAGCAGCCTACTCAGCTGCCAGAGCCTTTTGCCGACAATTGCACTCGTGCGCAAGGCAATTTATGTGACTCCAAGAGCCAAAGACCAGAAGTTGAGATGCAATAGAAGGCTCTTGCATAGCTATAGGAGTGTCCATCACGACCATTTTCAGTGGAGGGAGAGACTCCTAGATTGGAGCAGGGGGAAGAGACTAAGAAGAGGTTGAAATAACAATAGGGCGAGTTGGCTCTAATGCCTCGGCAACAGGCCTCTTCCCATTCATTGCCTTGGGGGCAGAAGTAGTAGGAGGCCGCAGAGGCCAAGACATAGAGGATTCCCCATGAGGACCCTTCCTTCTACCATACAGGTAGGATCCAGAGCCTAGGAGGCACAGTAGGAAGGTCTGATATCTGGATCTTGGCTTTACACCAAGCAGGCACCATCAAACTTCTTATGTGAAAGCTAGGAGTAGTCATCCAAAACTCCTCTTCAGAGAGGGGGGAAGAAGTGGCACCCTAGGGACGAGTAGGCCTCTCCTTTCCCTTTTGAGAGGAAGAGAAACTTTCTGCTACACTACTAGAGGAGTCACTTTCAATTATCTTTTTCTCCCGGTTTTATAATTCACATAGTTTCGGTATATTAGGTTTGTTCTAGGAGGGAACAGACCAACTGGGGTGAGCAAAACATGATCTAATGAGTAACCCCCACGAGATACCAAAGGCTAATATCTAGTGTCATGCACGACGTGCACAACACCTTCGTGGGAGAACTTTAAACATTTATGAATAACAAAAGCGATTCTGTTCATGGAAGCTAACCATGGGATTCCCAACTTCACCTTGAACATATCAGATTCTGGAATAACATCAAAGGTTGTATCCATAGCCCTAGGTCTAACTAGGATGGAAATGGTTCTAGATCCATATGGCTTGAGAGAGAGACCATCATGCGTACATATGGTAGACTTCGTTTCTTCATATTCCTCCCTTTGCAATGAATTCAACTATAACATCTCCTCCGTAATAACATTCACTCAGCTTGTGGGGTCAACTAGAACTCTTGTCACAATGTTTCCATTGAGGTAAGCATGAATGTATAGGGGAGAGGGATTGTTATTCAAGGGAAAGTTCTATGAGGTGAATGTCACATCTGGCGAGATAGTCATAGGCTACGAAGAATGATTAACCGAGACCATGCTAATGTATGCTAAGAGTTGAGGAGAAGCATCAGAGGGATCAATAATCAAGTTCATAGAATGAGACAGGAATGGGTCTATGTAGATCTACAACTCACTATTGGCCTTCACTACCAATTTATTCGTATTTTGTTTCATCCCATCGAGATGAATGGTACCGTCATTGATGTGGTCCTGTATCTCATGTCGCAGGTGTATACAACGCTTAGTATCATGCCCGTTGACTCGATGGTACTGACAAAAAGCATTCGCATCATACTAGTAAGGATAAGGTTCCTTACGAGGTCAAGGGTTTTCCAAAGTTATGATCTTATCCTTCAACAACTTTTGCAAGATGGAAGAATAAGATTCGGCCAACTTCATAAACTTCCTGTTGCATCTGAGGCCATTATCATTTGTCATGGAGACTACATTCGCAATAGCTTTACCTTTTCCTGAGATAGACACAATATAATTTCCTTCTAAATGGGAGCACGAGGAAGGTCCCCCGAATTGAACTACCATTTGCTGATACTCTCTCAATGCGGCACATAGATGCGCAAAAGAAGGGAATTTCATTAAGGAAAACTTCTCCTGCCAGTCCCTCTGCAGGTTTCCTATGAACAAATTTTCCACATTGGAGTTGGGCAGCCAGTACGAGATCTATGAAAAGAGCACTTGGTATTGCACTATGAAGTCAAATATCTTCTCATTACCTCCCTACTTACATCAGATGAGATCTGAGAAGGTCATCTTCAGACCAATGTTAGCTTGGAACTAATGGAGAAACTGATTAACAAGTTGATCAAACAAGAATATAGAATTATCAGGCAAGGACTAGTACCACTCGAGTGTTATGTCCTTGAGAGATCGAGGAAAGAGTTTGTCCATCAAAGCATCATGATGAAATAAATCCATGCACATGGTGTTGAAGGCTGACACATGTGTCTGCAGATCCCATTTTCCACCATACTTCTCAAACTTAGGAATCTCCATCCCTTGAAAGAAGGGAGTACTCAAGATTGCTACCGACAATGGGCCATGTGAGAAGAAAGGTTGAAAAATAGGCTGGGAAGAAGCCTGGGAAAGGCTCACTAATTGGTTTTGCTTCTAAACCATGTTCTAAAGAAGAGCATTCAGGATAGGGTTGGAAGATGAGAAAGGCCTAGTGGAACCTCCAGAACCACCGCTACTAGAACCACCTCCGAAGCCACCACCACCAATAGGGCCTCTATCGGAGCCACCACCATGGCCTCCACCAAAGTGACCTTCGCTAGCGCCACCTTCGCTATCAAATCCAACACCACGTATTCCACTGGAGCCTCCACCACTAGTGGTATTAGGAGGGGTGAAGCTGAAACCAAGGGGTATTCTGCTCACCTTAACAGTGTTAGGCCTTTGAAAAGCATAATAGACACTGATCGAGGGGCCTATATTGGCCATGCATACATATGTGGTAGGAATGGAAATGCCTATTTCTCTTTCATAGGCATTGAGCACTTCCCCTCTTGTAGTACCCAACCTAGACTTATACGAAGGGATATAAAATTTGGTTAAATCAACAAGGCCATGTAAGAACTCTATGCATGTCTGATCCTTTCCTAACAGATGTCTCACCTCGCTAGTAAGCCTAGTGACTCTTGACATGTTTGGAGCTCTCTCCAAATGATTCTGAAGGTTTGAAAATTTGTTATCCAATTCCAAAAGGTTTTCCTTAGGCATATGCAAAACATCATCCTCAGCTATGGATGAAGCCATAGGGGATACTGGGGTGGTAGGAACATGAGTGGTCTCATCAACGAAACCCATCTCATTGGTAAAGCCTATAGGAAAACCAGTGTTGAAGTTGGTAGCCAGACCAATGGAAAAACTGGAGGTGAAACTAGAAGTGACCTTCATCTTCTCCATCAATAGGTGTCACACACTTCTCCTAACAATGTACTTGAAAGTCGTGGACTAGGTTGTGATGCTCATAAACCTTCACAACACTCAAGCTTACAACAGTCATCAGGCGTGAGGAAAAAGTTTCAACATAGGCAAATGGATAGAATTTGTTCATGTCGGGTTCACCAAAAATGTGAGAGGGGGACCAATTACACCAAGGTTCCAGGTCATGGAGAGCTGAGAGCGGAAGGCTGCCCTAACTTACCTCAAGCTAATGGATGTTTTAGATAAGAATCAAGAATGAAGAGCACTCACAAGTGCTTCTGTCACTCTACAGATCTGAGAGACTAAATGGGGCTAGACGTGCCAGTTTTTGGAGTTCAGACTGCACCTCAGACAAATTTATGTCTGAGGACGATAGCATGGGTTTGGGACGACAGCGCAACGCGTTGGCATCGTACGACTAGAAAACATAAAATATAGTATAAAATACAAAAAACCTACTTAACAACCTAGCTAACTAGTTTTAACAAAATGAATAAATTATGACTTGTACGAAAAGTATGTAAATGATAAAATAAGTAGATGAAGACAAGGGTGACGAATATCAACTCAATGAAACTCTAGTTCACCAGCGAGCTCCGTGCACACGTTCACCTACACACATGCAAGAGGGGAAAAATATTGGGTTGTATAGGGGTTTGCCTCAGTCAAACCCCTGCTTTGGTGTTTCCACCTCCATGAACAACTAGAAAAGCCACAAAGTAGAAAGTGCAATAAAGGAAATAGGAAGGAAAGCCCTGAACACTACAAAAGATGCAATTCTACTCTATCAAACCACAAAAGGAAAAAGAGAGTGATGCAATACCACCTCCACCCAAAGGAACTCAAGGTCAATGAAGGGAGAATGCAAGGCAACGCGCTTGGAAAATTTGACATAGCCGCAATAGTGATGAAAGGAGGTCTCACAAGACTCCAAACTCGCAGCTTCTATGGTAGCACCAGATGTACAAAGATGGAATTGATGGAGTAACAAGCTTGCTTGCTACACTGCTAAATGGAGTTGTGAAAACAACTTGAGAGAATGTGATAGATTGTTGGAAGATGAAGAATTGCTAAGATATGAAGTGAGTGTGAAATGAATGCCTTTGAAGAACAAAATGGAAAAGAAGGAGCCATTTTTGGGTTGGTTGGTCGCAAAGAGGCATTACAGTTCATCCCTAATGAGGAGTGTAATGTCCCTATGAACTCCAGAGGCAGGAATTTGTTAGGGATGAGAGCACACCGTGCAGATGTCCATGTGCCACACTCACGTCCCTAACAAAAATTCCCCCTCCAACACACACAACATGCACCAAGTGGATGGAAGATAGGTGGGTGATGTGGAATTTCTCCTTCAGGTTTGATTTTCTAAGGTGAGGGGATGCAAAAGGGGAACTTACACAAGGGATGCAAATTCACTCCTATACACTATCATACACAGACCTGAATATATCATTTGATTAAACTATGCTAAATACTTACTTTACATGATTCATATTCTAAATGCTCCAATCAAAGGCTATTCACCAAATCCGAGCTTCAAACCCTTGTTTGCCACTATGTCAAATGATCTCCAATTTGGATGAAACAAAAGCCAATCTTGACTTTCTCGAGCCTCCTAGACACGTTGAAATAGTCAAAAATTCCACCAGTATAACCAAAAATGTTGTAATCAATCGGATCTCACAAAACACATATGCAATACAAAGAGGTAATTAAATCTTTGCAAACCCTTTATGATTCTCTATATCGTTCAAAACGTAAGAGAAGATAATACAAGAATTTAAAATATTTTTACATGAAAATCTCAATTTCTCAATTAGGGATCTATGAACTTAGATTTCTCTACAAGAGCTCTGATACCATGTTAAAAATATGAAATAGATTGAATAACCCAAGAAAATTTTTAAGACAAAAATCAAAGCTACATAAATTGGAAAAGCATAAAGAATGCAAACCAGAACTTTGAAAGATTATGCAATGTTGATATGACAATGCATTAAGAGCTTCCAAGATGAAAAATACAAGCTAGGTAGTGAGTTTATATAGAACTTAGGAGAGGATGGAAGTGGAAAATAAACCAATGAAAATTGACCACCAAAACCACCAACATTAAATAAAGTGATGAAAAAGTAAATACTCCACCCTTAAAAGGTGGAGGAAATCTCATCACTTTATCTCCTAGTTATTAAATGATTAACTCACTTTATTATCCTAAGCAAGGTTAATAAATGTATAGGAAAAACCTATAACTAAGGGAAAATTAAATATCTCGCTAGGAAAATAAAAACCTACACTAACACTAAGCACTATGAAAATGAAGATGATCATTATGAAGTGTTGGCTTTCATTTGTTTGTCATGTTTGTCCTTGATGACAAAACTGGTTACATGGTTGAGGTTTGGTTTTATCATGTTGAACATATTTTTGGTTGTTGTTGGTTGATACATGATACATAATTTATATGATGATTACTCATATGAAGTTATAAATTTTGGCTCAACTTCTGATTGGTTGATATATGCTATGCAGTATGGTTTATCCACGATATGCAGTTACATGTCTTTGGATTTATATATGATGATGTTAACAACGCTTATAATTTTGATAGGGTGTTTTTTAGTTTGTCAGTTTGATCCTTCAAGGTTACAAGTCACAGGTATATAATGATGTTTGTCAGTTTGTCATGCTATTTCATCTCATACTATATTGTGTTAAGGCAGTCATGATATTTTTACTTGATTTATTTAATGATGTTTGCATCTGGCTCCTTGAGATGAATTTTGGTTCAATTTGGTTACATCGACATCTTGACATCTTGACATTACATTGTATGTACTTGAAGTATTTCAAATTGATCAATTAAGGTGGTTTTCTCCATTCCAGTCCTTTGATGTTAAGGTGGTTTTCTATGCTTTCATTGTGATGAAAATTCATGTTAAAAATTTCGAAAGGTCTATAAACCTTGTCATATCCATCACATATGATATTGAGGCTTTGAATATTTCATTATTTGCATCACATTTACTTTTACAAGGTTTTAAAGCCTTTATCATAAAGGGATAACATCAACATTGGAAGTATCTTACATTTACACCACATGGGGTGTTAGGCTCCAAAAGTAACATAATTTATTGGAAAGCAAAACAAAAGTAAAAATTCCTTTTTCAGGCATGCTAAATTCTGGGCCACAAAGGATAACCTGAGGGAAACGTAGGGTTATAAGCTTATTTTCAAAGCTTTGCTAAAGACATTATTCGTTTTATCATTTCAAAGCCCACATTAGGGCACAATGGGAAGAATGTCACATGGAAGGTGTGGCGGCCAGGATTTGCAATGATAAACTGGAATGGTGTCGACTTGAAGTGACAAAGCTCGACTGTGGAGGTTTTCAGCTGGGTAGTTATGGATCTCTTTGACAGATTTTTCTAGTATTTGTTTGTTTCTCTTCCATCGTAAACAGGTAATACAAAAATAATCTTGATTGTTACTGGCTTTGATTAAGAAATTTTTAAGTGAATAAATTGATTTGAAAATGCTATTGTTAAGGTTTTTTAACATGCTTAATCTTTGCTGATTATGTTTAAACCCGTTAGGGTTTTTGGGTAACAAGATTTGACTGTAACTGAATATTTTCTTGGTGGTGATATTTGTAACTTTTGTTGAAAATTTTCTTAAGAAGGATTATTTAGGGTTTTCATTTAAACCCTAACCCGAGTTGGTCTATAGTTACAAAAACTGTTGTTAGAGATTATTATTCACAGTGCCTTTAAAAGATGACTTTCGGGCATTTTTCTGGGTCACTTGAAAGAGGAATATGATGTTCAAGATATTCAGTCCAGAAGCTATATTGCATTGAAAATATTTATATTGATACTCAGATTCTTGTATTTGAGGAAGATGTCATTCTCATACAACATTCTTCAATGTGCTTATTGAAAATCTTTATAGTCTTCTATTGAAATTCTAGGACCGCAAATTGCACTTCTAGGACTCTGATAGAATACTGTGATTGTATTGCATTGCATTGTAAAGGAGTTGGTGCTCCTGTTTCTTATAAAGTTGGTGCTTCTGAATTTTTAAGGAGTTGGTGCTCCTGAATTTTGTGGAGTTGGTGCTCTTGTACTTTGTGGAGTTGGTGCTCCTGAACTTTAAAGAGTTGGTGCTCAAAGTGAATAAAGAAATATTTTTTTGAGTGGTTTTCATTCCCCAAGAGGGTTTTCCACTCAGGACATATACTGTGTTATGTGATGATTTTATATGCGTGATATTTTTCTTATCTGTCTGATTTTAATGTGTTATCAAATGCATAATTATCAGTCTTTCATATCTGTCAATATTATGTCAAATTTCATGCATAAAAGGTTTTATTATTAATGTGAGCTTTGATACATGTGAAAGTGCTAAGTTCATTCTTTGCTAATGTTATTTGTTTAACTCATGGTTCATGTAAGAACAATTTTGTTCATGCACAAGTCAAGTATGTCATTTTCCCTTTTTATTCGAAGACAAACATAGATTCTTGATTTTGAAAAAGTTTGTAACTTTCATAAACCATTGATTCACCCCCCCTCTCAGTGATTTCAGTCTTCCAACATGATGCACCAACATATAACTCCATGGAAGGAGAAATAAAGTATATTGACTATGATGAAATTGATTTGGGATTTTAAGGTAAAAATAATTTTGATCCAAGCTTGTATGAGTTGCTTTCTCACAATAATGAACATCCCTAGTTGGAAGCCCTCAAGTCTAACCATTAATTGAATACATAGTGACCCATGTAGACCCAACAACCATGCAGGTCCAAAAAAAATATTATCCAATGAAAAATAAGCAAGTTCCTACATGAAGAGATAATGCTACTACATGATATGTAAATTCTATGAACAATAGTAAGAAACAAAGTAAAAAATAAAACATGGAATATAAATTCTTCAAAGAAGGTGAAAAGAGGATGCTACTACATTATATGTAAATTCCATGAACATGTATAGGAGTGAATTTTCACCCCTTACACAAATTCCCCTTTTACACATCCTCACTTTAGAAAACCAAATCTGAAGGCGAAATTCCACATTAGCAAGTTGCCTTCCTTCCACTTGGCATCTGTCCTGTGTGTCGATAGAAGAATATTTGTTAGGGACATGCATGCGACTCATAGATGTCTACACAACGCACTTACGTCCCTGACAGATTTCTACGTCTAAAGTTGGCAAAGGCGTTACACTTTCGGTTGGAGTCGATTTGTAACATCCCTCTTCGACCAACCAACCCCGAAAATGATAGATTCTTCCCTCTTCTCCTTCAAATTCATCCATTCTTCATTCAACTCATCTCTTTTTGCATTCTCAAGCACTCCAACTTCACTCTTCACTCTTAAGCAAGCACTTCAACACTCCATTGCAGCAACAACACTCTATCAACTTCGCAACACAAGTGTGAAGCAAGCCATTGTAGCGTGGGCTTGAGGTTTTGTGAGACCTCCCTTCATCGCAATTGAGGCTGTGGTGATTGTTCAAGCCTTCTTTCTCCTCCATTGGCTAGTGAGCTCTTGGTGGAGGTGGTAACGTTTTGCTCCCCTCCTTTGTAAAATTTGGTTGAGTAGCTCTTTACCATTTTGTAGTGTTATTTGCATTCCTTCTTTCTTTACTTCTTTATCACATATTTATCTCCCATTGCTATCTGGCTGTCCATGGAGGTGGAAACACCAAAATGGGGGTTTGATTGAGGTAGACCCCTATACAACCCCAACAATTTTCCCCTCTTTCTTGTGTGCAGGTGAAAGGGCGTGTGGAGCTAGCTAGCGAACATGCACTTTTGTGAGATCATATTCATCACCCTAGCCTTTATTTATTTACTTTATCATATTCGTCTTTACTTCTCATATTTTTTTATTTTGTTCTTTCCCGTTAATTCAACTAGCTAGGATGTTAGTAGGTCTTTTTGGCAGTTTTACCGTGTTCATTGTTTTCTAACCGTACGAATGCTAGCGCACCGCGTTGATGTCCTAGAATTGTGCTGCCATCCTCACACAGAGAGCTGTTTGAGGCACAGTATGACTCCAAAAGCCAAGTTGCCTAGCCCAAACTAAATCTCAGATCTGTAGATTGATTGAGATACCTTATAGTCCTCATCATTCTCGTTCCCCATTCCCAAAACATCCCTTTAGAGTGAGGTAAGTTAGGGAAACCTTCCACTCTCGACTCTTCGTGACATGGGCCCTTGATGTGGTTGGTCCCCCTCTGTTACATCTTTGGTGAACCTAATGTGAACCAATGTATGCTCATTCGTTGGTGTTGAGGCTTTTCCCTTGTACCTTATGATCATTGTGCCCCTGAGTGTTGTGAAGGTTTATGCACATCACAACCCAGTCCATAACTTCTGGGTATGTTGTTAGGAGAAGTGTACGACACCTTTTGATGGAGAGGATGAAGGTCACTACCATTTTCTCTACAGGCCTTTTTGTTGGATCTTCCATTGGTCTTGATACTCAGGAGTAGTTGTCGAGGGGTGAGGTAGGGATCTATGATGAGCCTGACTTTGTCCCCACTCCTCCTATGTCTCCTACACCATCGTTGGTAGATGAACATGAGGTTGTTCACATTCCTTCGGAATATATTTGTGTCCTTAGCAGAGGATTTTGTGACTTGGAAAATCACCTAGAAAAGGACCCAAAGATGGCTAGGGCCGCCAGGGTTATCAGTGAAATAAAGTATATGGTGGGAAAAGACCGAAAAAGCATAGAACTCCAAGCTAGTCTCTCAAGTCTAACTGAAGCATTTGCCCCTCCAAAAAATCCTAACATTATACAAGGGGCCACTTTTGAGGAACATGAGAGACAGTTAGGAATTTTGATGCCTCCCACATCTGTGTACATGGTCGATGCAATCCCATCAATCAACATCCCTTTTGCCCCCGAGGGATTCGAAACTATCAAAGTGAATAGAATACCCTTGGGTTTTAGTTTCACCCCTCCTACCACCTCTAGTAGTGGAGGTTTTGGTGGGTCGAGTGGTGGAAGCTTTGGTAGTGGAGGTAGCTTTGGTAGTGGAAGTGGCACTGGTGGAGATGGTTTTGGTGGAGGCCATGATGGTGGCTTTAGAAGTGGAGGTGGCTCCGATGGAGGCCCTGCTGGTGGTAGTGGCTCTGGAAATGGTTCCAGTGGTGGTCACACCAGTGGTTCCAGAGGTAGATTCAATGGTGGTTTTGGAGGAGGTTCCAATGGACCTTTCTCATCCCAAGACCCTATTTTGAATACTCTTCTTCAGAATATGGGAAAGATGCAAAGCCAACTGGAAAGTCTCTCCCAAGCCTCTGCCCAACCTATCTTTCAACCCTTCTTTTGACACAGTCCGTTGTTGGTAACAATCCTAAACACTCCCTTCCCACAAGGAATGGAGATTCCAAAATTCAAAAAATATGGTGGCAAAGGGAACCCACAAATGCATGTGTTCGCCTTTAACGCCCTATGTATTGATTTCTTCCATCACAATGCATTGATGGCAAAATTATTCCCTCGATCTCTTAAGGATACAACACTTGAATGGTACTGTTCCTTACCTGACAATTCCATCTTCTCATTCAATCAACTTGTTAATCAGTTTCTCTAATAGTTCCAAGCCAACATCAGACTGAAGACGACCTTTTCAGATCTCGTCCGATGTAAACAAGGTGATAAAGAAAAGATTACTGATTTTATAGAACGGTACCAAGCACTCTTTTCACAAATCTCATATCCGTTGCCTAATTCTGATGTGCAAAAGGTGTTCATAGGGAACTTGCAAAGACCTTGGTAGAATTTTTCCCTTATGAAATACCTTTCTTTCGTGCATTTGTGTGTTGCATTATGAGACTATCAAAAAATGGTAGTTCAGTATAGGGGATCATCCTCACGCTCCCGTTTAGAAGGGAAGTCCATTGTATCAATCTCGAGGAAAGGCAAGGATTTTGCGAATGTAGTTGTCGCCACAAATGATAACAGCCTCAGACGTAACTAAAGGTTCACAAAGTTAGTAGAATCTTATTTTTGCATATTGTAAAAGTTGCTAAAGGATAAGATCATAACCTTGGAGAACCCCAAACCTCTCAAGGAACCTTTCCCTAGTTGGTACGATCTGAATACCTTCTGTCATTACCATCGAGTTAACATACATGATACCAAATGTTGTATGCACTTGCGTCATGAGATACAAGACTGCATCGAGGACGGTACTAATCGTATTGATAAAAGTAAACAAAATACAAACAAATCGGTGGTGAAAGTGAATAGTGAATTGTAGATATACATGGACTCATTTCTATCGTATTATACTAACATTATTATCGATCCCTTCAATTCTACCACTCGGACTGAGGTGTATGTTAACACGGTCATGGTTACTCCTACCGCACAACCTGCACCCAACTCCCTAGACTTGACATTCACTTCACATGATTTACCCTTAAACAAGTCCTCTCCCCTCTACATTCCCACTCGCCTCAGTGGAAACATTGTGACAGGAGTCTTAGTCGACCCTATGAGTCGAGTGAATGTTATTATAGAAGAGATGTTGTGGCTTAATTCATTGCATAGAAAGGAGTATGTAGAAACAAAATCTACCATCCGTATGCACAATGGTCTTTGTCTAAAACTGTATGAATTGATAACTCTATCCATCCTAGTTGGACCTAGGGTTGTAGACACATTCTTTGATGTTATTCCAGAGTCAGATCTATTCAGGATGAAGTTAGGCATACCTTGGCTAGCTTCCATGAATGGAATTTCCTCTAACATTCACAAATGTTTAAAGTTCTCCCATGAAGGTGTTGTGCATGTAGTGCATGACATTGGATACCAAAATTTGGTATTCCATGGGGGATATTCATTAGATCACTTTTGGCTTGCCCCAGTCGGTCTGCTCCCTCGAAGAACAAACCTACTTTACAAAAACCATGTGAAGTATAAAATTGGGGACAAGGGATAGCTGAAATTGGCTCTTTCGGTGGTACAGTAGCTAGCTTCCTTCTCTCCTTGAAAGGGAAAAGAGAATCTACCCCATCCTTAGGATGGCTCTCTTCCTCCTCTTTCTAGAGAAGATTTTTGGATGAATATGCCTGACTTTTATCCACTGAGTCCGATGGTACCTCCTTGGCATAGACCAAGATCAAGATATCAAACCTCCCTACTAAACCACCTAGACCTTGGTACTAGTTGTATGGTAGAGGAAAAGGTCCCAGTGGGGAATCTTCTATGTATCAGCCTCTGCGGCCTCCTACCACTTCTACTCCCAAGGCAGTAAACAGGAAGAGGCCCGCTACCGAGACATTAGAGTGAACTCCCCCCATTGCTGTTCAACCTACTCCTCCTACTCCCAAAATTCAGGAGCTTGTCCCTTCACAAGAAATAGTTGTGGTCAACACTCCCATGGTTGAGCAGGAGTCTTCCACTCCTTTGCAACCTTTAGTCTCTAGCTTGGAGAGTCGCATAAACCACTTTGTGCTTGAATGCAAGCACCAATGAAAGGCTCTCACAGCTGAGTAGGCCACCTTGCAAAGGAAGGAAGAGGAGATGACCGCCCCTGCTTTAGGGCCTCTCATTGCATCCTCCTCTCTCCTCCCCTCTACTTCCATTCAATCTAGTTCAGTCTCGCTTCTGGCTCCTGTTGTGAGTGCACCTAACTCTAAAAAGGTGTAGGTATTCATTACTCCTTTGGTTGATCCACCCTTGTTGATGTCCCTTCCAGATGCCCCTCCTTTCCCAAAGCCCATAGATATGCTGAATACTTCGGTGGTATCTCTTGCGGTTTTCTCCCCCTCCTCTTCCTCTGCACCTCTTGCCTTGTTTGTGGGGAGTTCACATCCCCTAAAAAAGTAGAAGGTGGAGGGTGGTCCTTCTAGCAACGGAGGATGTAAGAGGATCCCACCTTCTTCGAAAGGTGGTCCCACACTGGCTTGTTCTGTCCTAGTGACGGAACCAGCCTTGGCTTCCCATGAGTTCTTCATTGCTCTCGATTCACTTGGTGATCCTAGTGGTGAATCTTGGGTGCAATCCTCTCCATCCATTGAGGTATGGCATGGCAATCTGGTGAGGTGCATGTTTAAATATTTGGATGAAGTTCAGGACTTGTCGGCAATTTTCATGAAATCGCTGACCATAGCTCCATAAGAGCCTAGCAAAGAAGACCTTGTGGGGCCTTCTTCCTTAGCCCTTCTTGTGGGAGGGTTGGAAGCTCCTCCTCTTAACATCCCACCACTATAGGCTCATCCTCCTTCCCCTTATGAAGATCTATATTGGGAAGCGGACGACCTCTTGGTCGATCAGTGTTAGGAGGAGGGCTCTTCTTTATCTTTAGATTAGATGTGTGTGTGTGTGTTGTGATGTGTTCCCCTATACTTGTGTTACATTTTCTTGGATGACCCTTGTCACCCTTGTTGGTGCTTGGATACAGGTGTGGTTTTTGGTGTCGTAAAACTTCTTCTATTTGTATCATCATTCTCCCATGTTTGTGATTGATTTTTGATAAATTGGGGATGATGCAAAGTGTTGGGGGCATTTAGGCTTCCCTTCCATGTTGACCCAATTTTTTATTTTTTATTTTGTCTTCTCGTGCATTCTTCACATGGTCTGATATAGTAGGGGGATAATGACAGTTCATTTTATATACTATTATTATATCACCCCTGTGCCTTGTGCCTTGTGTTTATGTTTATTTCTCTTTTTCAATCCTTTCTTATCTTTCTCCCTTCTTTGCTTGAGTTGTCCCTTTCATGTGTGACAACGCCATTACTTTGATTTTCAAAAAATGTATTTGTTGCTGACAAATCTTTTCTCGAGAATCTTTGCAAAAATTTTCAAGAATCACATTCTCAACTTGGACCCCTAATGGAACATGTTTCCTTCATCATAGGTTCGCAAAGAAAGAACTTGAGAAATTTCCTTCGAGGTGGAAGCAGCCTTTACCTTCCCCTCGCGAGGGGACATTTTTCTTTCTTTCAAATTTGTTGATAAAGTGAACATCTTTCAAAAGGATTCCTTGGTGTTGAATCGATTTGAGAAAAAACATCTCTTCCACACTTTCAAATAGCGCGTCCCTTGAGTGGACTCCTTTCTTCACACTGGGTTCCCAAGGGACCCCTTTGAAAGCTTTCAAAAAAGTTGACGATCTGCGTGATTGTCTACTTACTTGCTTGCATGGACACTTTCAGACATGTTCTATCTGCGGGTAAATATGTCGCTTTGTATGTGCGCCTGTGAAGCCACTTTTTGACTCTGTGGAGTCCCCTTCCTTTGGGTTTCCTCCATGTGAGAGATCTTGGGGGTCACCTTCCTTGTAGGTTTGTGGGCTTATAAGGCGCTTCCTCTTAGCTTCCTCCATGTGATAGATCTTGGGGGTCGCTCCCTTGCAGGTTTGTGGGTCTGTAAGGTGCTTTATTTTCGGGTTTCCTTCATGTGAGAGATCTTGGAGGAAACCTTCCTTTCAAGTCTGTGGGCTTGTGAAGTGCTTAATTCTCGGGGCTTCCTTCATGTGAGAGATTTTGGGGGTCACCTCCTTGTGGGTCTGTGGGCCTGTAAGAAACTTTCATTCTACAACTTCATAGTTCTACAAGGCTATGGATTCCTTTGACTGCCCTACGCTTTCAAGCTCACTAGATTGTGGTCTTCTTCCTCGATGGTTTTGGTATAAATTTCTAACTCTACTTACCCTTCAATCTACTTTACCGAAGCACTCATTAGTACGTGCTCACTAAAGTGGGGGAAAAATGTATAGGAGCGAATTTACACCCCTTATGCAAATTCCCCTTTTATACATCCTCACCTTAGAAAACCAAATCCAAAGGAAAAATTCCACATCGACAAGCTGCCTTACTTCCACTTGGCATCTGTCCTTTGTGTCGGTAGAAGAATATTTTTTAGGGACATGCACATGGTGCGTAGACATCTACGCTGTGCGCTCACATCCCTGATGGATTCCTGCATGTAAAGTTGGCAGATGCCTTACACTTTCGATTGGAGTCAATTTCTAACATACCTCTTTGACGAACCGACCCAAAAAGTGATAGATTCTTCCCTCTTCTCCTTCAAATTCATCCATTCTTCATTCAACTCATCTCTTTTTGAATTCTCAAGCACTCCAACTTCATTCTTCACTCTCAAGCAAGCACTTCAACATTTCATTGCAGCAAGAACACTCTGTCAACTCCGTAAAGCAAGTGTGAAGCAATCCATTGCAGCGTGGGCTTGAGGTTTTGCGAGACCTCCCTTCATTGCAGTTGAGGCTATGGTGATTGTTGAAGACTTCTTTCTCCTCCATTGGCTAGTGATCTCTTGGTGGAGGTGGTAACATTTCACTCCTCTCCTTTGTGATTTGGTTGAGTAGCTCTTTACTATTTTATAGTGTTATTTGCATTCCTTCTTTCTTTACTTCTTTATCGCATATTTCTCTCCCATTTCTATTTGGCTATCTGTGGAGGTGGAAACACCAAAATGGAGGCCTGACTAAGGCAGACCCCTATATAGCCCCAACAATTTTCCCCTCTTTCTTGTGTGCAGGTGAAAGAGCGTGTGGTGCTAGTTGGTGAATAGGTGCTTTTGTGAGATCATATTCTTTACCCTAGCCTTTATTTATTTACTTTATCATATTTGTCTTTACTCGTCATATTTGTTCATTCTTTTCTTTCCCATTAAAATCAACTAGCTAGGCTGTCAGTAGGTCTTTATGGCAGTTTTACTGTGTTCACTATTTTTTGACTGTAGAAATGCCAACACACCCGAGACTGAGAGACGCCAGTGCGTCGTTTTGACGTCCCAGAATTGCGCTGCCATCCCTAGACAAAGAGCTGTTTGAGGTGTAGTACTGACTCCAAAAGCTAGCTCACCTAGCCCAAACTAAAGCTCAGATCTGTAGAGTGATTGAGATACCTCATAGTCCTAATTATTCTCGATCCCCATTCCCAAAACATCCCTTTAGAGTGAGGTAAGTTAGGAAAAACTTTTGCTCTTGGCTCTCCATGACCTAGGGCCTTGATGTGGTTGGTCCCCCTCTCTTACAAAACAATAGTAAGAAACAAAGGAAAAATTAAAACATGGAATAGAAATGCTACAAGGAAGGTGACAAAGAGAAAATTCTAGTGTACCAGTGGACAATGAAAAAAGAGGTGTCAAAATCTCTTTAATATGAATTTCCAAAAGAAAAAATCCAAATGATGAGGCACAACCAATCCAATCCTAGCCATTGGAAGTGGAATTCATAGGAAAAGAGATGGAGGAACCAAGTGTTCCTTCTTGTAGTCAAGTCATGCCTTACATTCCTAATGAAAATGAGTTGTCCTTCCTGATTGATCAAATGAGCATATCATGTGAAGATATTTTCCTACAAAGGGAAGAAATACAATTGCACATTGAAGATGAAAACTACAACACTAAAAATGAAATATAATCCGTTGGGCCATAAAATATTATTTGGGTGTCATGATGAGAAATATTAGACTATTTTTTATTTCCTCCTTTGCATTTCTCCTATTGAGGATTTCAATGAAGAATTGGTTACTTGAAGCAAGGAATTGATTGATGCATATATGCAAATCAAGAAATCACTTTAAGATGAACCAACATTGGTAACTTCATATTATTTTGAACCTTTCCAAAATTTCCCTTCTACTACATCCTATACTACTACTACTACTACTACTACTATTACGCTCCTAAAGAATAAAGATGGTAAAGAACAACCTATTGCATTAATCAACAAGTCTTCATGTGATGAAAATGGAGGTGTGAACCATTGAATGATAGGATGGCATCTAAGGAAGACATTGGTGCAAGTCTAGATGCAATACAAGTTGATAACGAAAATTTTAATTTTGCATCCACTTTTTGCCACCTTAAAGATGATCTAGGGTGCAAAAATGATACATTGTTCTTGGAGAACATGATATGTCCCCTAGAAATAATAATAATTAATAGGGTAAATTTACGTTGTAGGTTTAAAGGTATGTGATACTCTAGAGATATTACAATGTGTTGTTGCTCAAATATTTTAAAGGGAGAAGAATATGGCTTGTGGCATGGCCATATGAATTTTTTGATAAGAATAAAGATAATCAATGCTACTCTAGGAAGTTAACTTGGTATCTTATGAAGCTAATAGTTATAACACTATGGAATAACATTACTTTTTGTAAGTAATGGTTTTTCCCTATATAAGTTATGTTTTCTATTATGTGTGTTTTTATCTTTGTGCAATGTTGACCACTATTGGTCATGATTAATTGTGATTGTCTTGGCTCCCTCTTTGTGTGCCTTCTTTTAGTTTTCTCTCAAAGATCTAGATTCTTTTTGTGCTTGCAAGAGACACATGTCCCCAACTAGAGCCAATATTGGCACCCAATTTGATAGTGTCCAATTTTTCTTGAGTTATAGCCCCTTCATATATTTAAGCCTTATTTTTCCCATCATAGATATTTGATTTGAGAGATCTTAAAATGGGTCCCTATTTTTCAAATATGCCTAAGTTTTTTTCATCTTCATTCCCAATGTGCTTTCCATATGTTGGAAGTTGCTAAAAGCTAATAAAATCACAAGTTTGGGGTGGTTTTTAGTCATTTTCCATTGTCTTGCTATGTTGCAAAATTTCCTTGGGCTATTGGATATTTCTTACTCATATAGTATCTAGTTTTGACCTCTATTCCCACATGGAATCCCCACAAGGTTTGTTGAGCCTTTCCTCCACTTTTATTTTCCTCTATTCCCATATTTGTGGAATATCAATGGTGACCCATACCTCCTCTTCCCTACCCAAAATATGGATCTCCCTTCCTTTCCCACAAACACACAATCTTCCATTCTTTCCCCTTTTGTAAACTTCTGAAGTGGATCTAGGTATTTCTCCCCTTTACTTCACCCACATCTAGTGTATAGTTCTAAATTTTTTCCCTACATCCTATCCCCTTAATTCCTTGAAGAATTCATTTGCACCTTTGGATCCCATCTAGTCATATGCCCCCTTCCCCTTTGTGGGGTTTCTTAACACAATTGAATATTTGGATCCCTACTCCAATATTTAGCTCTTACCTCCACTTTTGCACCCAATTCTTATAGTGCTCTATAAATCCTCTTTGCTACTTATTTCTTATGCAAATGTCAACCAAACTTTCAACTATTCATCCTTCCACTTGGGAATTTGGTCCTAATGTCTAGTCCCACATTGTTTTCCCACACATCTTCATAATTCCTTCCTTCTTTTCACCCCCTGTATGAATTTTCAAAGAGCATATGGACTTCCATTCCAATATCTAGTTCTAATCTCTAGTCTTGAATTGAAATAATGCATCCCCCTTGCATCTTTGGTTCTTCAACAAGTTTCTACATATCTTCCAAAATGCTTCTTTTTCACTCCAACTACTTCTTTAAAGTTCCTAGTATGCCATCAATATTTGATTTGAGTCCTACAACTACTAGTTTGGTCTTTCCCACCCAAAAAAAATTTATGTATTGCAAGGATGCCAATTGAAGTTTAAGTTTAATGGTGGATGACAAAGAACACTATTTGGATATTAATACATTTGTTGAGCTCTTGATGTCAATGGTCCTCATGCCTAATTTGAACCATTCATCATGTGAATTTTATGGGACTGTAATGTAAGCCAATGATGATAACCTATTCTTAGTTTAATTCCCAAAAGCAACTAGGCAACTAAAGGAAATATAATAAATACCAATTTGTTGGCCATTTAAGTGGTTAACCATTCTTTCTCTCCACATGATTGCAAGTGTTGAAGGAGATTTTAGAGCTTCAACATTTACAAATCTAGTCACTATTAGAGCAACACCTTTATAAATCACAAAGAGGTTATTATGTTATAAATGATTTATGTAATTGAATGTCTTCATGGTTTCATTTGTTCAATCTTTAGGGAAATTCTATACTTAAGTTCCCTCTTGCCACTTTGTTGGTATAAATGTAAGGAATATTTGATGAAGAGATGACATTTTAATGAATTTCAAGATTTGTAATGGTCATTTCTTCATTGCATATGATTTTTTATAGTCTAGGATGGATAAATAAGAATGTTAAATTATTTGATATTATTACTTGTGGTGTATTTATATGCATAGCTTCTGGTCCTTTGTTTTGTTTCTCATGGTATGCTACAACTTTGTGACCCAATGGAATAGGCACCGATCCTAGAAGTAATGATCCACCATGCACTCAAAATTAAAAACATCATTCACTAATAGATTCAGAGTGAGAAGTTAGTTTTCATGCACTTATGACCCAGTGCTTCAACTAGGGAAACATCTACAATGAGATGTAGCAATCATCTTAGAGAGTGATCATCTACATACCCAAAGCTTGAATTTGTGTAATGACGTGCTTATTATCTTAATAATACATCTTATGAGTAGTAGGTTAGTCTTTGGTCTAGTGACAACTTTGGGACCAAGCGTACACTAGATAATACCATAACACTTTCAACTTGATCATCTTGAATCTTATTAAGAATACCTCTAAGAAATTCCCCCTTAGATCTAGCTAAGCCCAAGGTGAAGGAGAGATTAACCAATCTCTACAACACTATGTACCAATAACTCTTACATGGAATAGGATGAGTTTACAACACCAAACAAAATTTTTGGATCATCTTCGAGTAACCACCATTGGGATTTCACCTATACATACACACTTCAATCAAATGTTACATGCACTTTTCCAATACATAATAATAGCCAACATTAAAGGTGAAATTAATCAATCATTATAATTCACATTTTAATCATAACATTCAATTATGACATCATCATAACAATGCAATAATATATGATTTGATCATTTAATAATCAACATAGGACAATAGTTCACACAAGTAGGCACTACAAGATTCACTACTAACAAAGTTTTAAGGAAATGGTGCCAAATTATTTCTTTTTTGGTGCAATTAGTTTATTCATGTTGTGACATAGTTTACTCCAAATCATGAACTTCTTTTCCTTTCGAAACCTTTCAATAAGTATGATTCATTATTGACTATGTTATTTAAAATTTGTGCCATCTTTATTACTTCATTTTTGGATGTCAAAACTTGTCTTTACACCATCATTGTTCCTTTACTCGTCAATATATTCCTTTTTTAGCTCCAACTAATCTTTGCCATCAATTAAAAACTTACACATTGCCACAATCATCACCTACAAAACTTCATCATTTTAACTAAAATGATGCAAGAACTATGCAAAAATTCATTATGACAACTTGGTCACTTGACTAAAAATGACCATTACTAACTTGAACTCAATATAAATCAATGAAAAAAATAGACAATCATAAAGTTTTGACTTAGGTACAACAAATTATACACAATTCCTCTAAAGCTTGATGCTATTGAATTGATAGGAGAGTGAAGATCTCTCTTAGCATAAGTTCAATCACTTGTTTAGTGTTTCCATGTGTATTGTGATTTTATTTGGATAGCTAGATCTATAAATTTTAAGCATTTCTTCTCTTTGAGATTCTCAACATTATTATTTCCCTATAAAAATAGCTCAACCATTGGACACCATGTTAAAATAGGACTCTAGTGGAATGTGATACTAAAACCAAGGCTACATTCTAAGACATTAAGAACACTTTTTTATATCTCTTGTTCTTGTGAGTATGAACTTCATCAAAGTTTGTGTATACGTCTAAAAATGGTCATGATTAAGCTTGTCAATTAATTGAATATGAATTATTTAATTAATTCCCCTAAAGTCATCTACATATAAATAAATTTAATTATTTATTTATATCGTTCATTTCTCTAATTCTTCTACATTGATTAAATAAATAATTTTATTTAATTAATTACCATTTTCCCACATTCTTCTTAATTAAATTAAATAAATATGATTATATTCTTTAATTATCATATCATTCCAAAGTTTAAATATTTGAATATTTGAATAATGGAATATTCCCTTCACCCCATTATCGAATTAAATATTAAATATTTTATTTAATATTTTCCTCACTCTAATTTCATTTCTAAACATAATTAAATATGATTTATTTAATTATGTGAGTTGCCATTTCCGTCTTCACTTCCAAATTAAATAAATTAATTTTATTTAATTCTAACTCACCCTTCCAAATTCTAATCTCACTCTTCGAAATGAAAATTTTCCTTCGAAACTCAATGACGAAAATTGAAGGAAAAAGGAAACCTTCCATCCTCTTCTCCACTTTCGAAAATCTGCCACCGTCCATTTGAACAAGCTTAATCCGGGCCGTCGATCGAATCAGCCAATCAAATCAGTTCGAAAACTCTATAAATTCTAGCGCAAATCCAAGCTTTGGTTACAACTTACACACATTACACATACACACTACGCACACATTTACACAGCCATACTTTCATCTTGCTTATGCATTCACATCATTTTCAGCATCACAGCCATACTTTCATCTTAGCATAGATTTTTGCATTTAGCATAGTGTGCATCTTTATATCTCGTTCTTCATGCAGTCCTTTTGTTGAGCTTGATCTGCTGATCTGAGAGCCATTTGGAAACCAACAAAACGCTGGAGTTAGAGAGAGATAAGATGATTTCGGGAAAGCTGCGATAACGGTTTGCATATTCTGTGTCTTTTTCAGCTTTTCTGATTTAATGTCTTATTGATATGTGTTTGATTTTCATTTGATTTGATCCAATATTTCACACACACATAAAATGGTGCCCACCGTGGGGCTCAAACCCATGCATTTAACCTTGTCTACAAGTTTCTTTTGACAGTTTCGCATTCTGGATTTAATTTTCAAAAAAAATTTTGGCGTTTAGGCGCATTCAAAATTTTCTGCAGCGCATACGAGATTTTTAACTTGTGTTTTGTAGAATTCTGGAGCGCATATAGTGACTGTTTAGGCCCATATAGTTACTGTTTAGGCGCATATAGTGACTATTTAGGCGCATATAGCAACTGTTTAGGCGCATACAGTAACTTTCCTTTGGCGCATAGTAAACTGTTTTAAGATCATATAAATCTTTCTTGCATCGCATATATCCTCTATTCCGACACATATAGCGCATGTTCTAGCGCATACAGCTTATGTTCTGGCGCATATATCTTATGGCGCATATAGTTTCTGTTCTGACACATATGGGTTGTAATAAAAATACAGAATTCTGAGTCTGACACCTTCCGCAGACAGAATTCTTTTTCTTTTTCTAGATTTTAAAATGAAGCAATCCTAGGGTAGCCACATCTGGATAAAATGAAGCAATCTAGGATAGTCACCACACAATGAATCTTGCAGTTAAAATTGAACAAACTTGTTTTTGGTGAAGCAATATCTTCACTTAGATTAGATCATTGTGATTTGGATTTAAAAAGAACATCTGCTTGCTTTGACTGTGGCAATAGGTCTATGCTCTCCCCTTAACTGGGTGATCAAAATACCAGACTTGCCTTTTTGATTTTCATGCAATTTTACTGTTTCAATTACATCCTTTAGAGAGCCTGCCATAGTGGGAAAAAGTACTCACCCTACGGGAACAACTCAAGTGGGTTCAAGCCAAAGCCAGGCTATTCCGCCCCACTATAAAATTTAAAGCAAATCTGGGGAAACCCTCTTTTGCCAGTAGTGTGCAAGATAACCATCCCCAAAGCCTTTGTTCTAAAGGTTGGGAGGTCTCCTGAGGGAGTTTATTATTGCCGCACCGAATGGAAATCCTTACTACGAACCTAGTGTAGTGGCCAACTGAAGTCAGTTTCTGAACATTCTAATAATCACAGTGCAAGGGGAGGGAAGAATCTGCCCTGAAGACACTCACCATATAACTGCCAAGGATCGTTTGCTCAGGGGATTTGGTATCCACTTCCGTAACTCTGAGTACGCTCCTAGAAAAGACAAAAACATGGGCGCCCCTTTGGGGGTGACACGACTATGTGAGTCGACGTAGTTCTAAGATGTGGGCTGTTGATTACTAGAATGACCTACTTGAGCATTAAGAGTGAGTCTGTCTGAAGTGTCTTTCATGTGCAAAACCTGTGAAAACATTTGTTGAAAACATTTTCTTGATCAAACACTTCATGTTAGTATAGGGCCTTAAAAACAACTGTTTTCAGAATGTTTGTTGTGTCTTCCATTACATTAATTCAAATAAAAAGATCATCCAAAATGAACATGAAGAACAACAACTGAAATCACTCAAAAGTTTTTCATACCATTGGTCCAATAACGTTCTCAAAATACTTTTCCCATGCTTAGAGATTGGAAATCAACAAATTTTCCCAAGAAATCAGTATCCAAAAGGATCAAAAAACCCAAGAAAACATTAGGATACAAGAAAACATTGCAAAAGAGAAAAAATTTATACAAAAGTCGACACGTGTTGCTTCATTTCCATGGATTTCTTCACAGGTATCAAGACTTTGTTAGAGGATTCACTGATGAGTATGTTGTAGATCCTTTAGATTCTCAAGCTTATTATTAGAGATTAGCCCTATCACAACGGCATAATCATAACCAACCTCTTGAGTTCGATAACATACCACAACCTGCTATTGAATATCCTTCACACCCTAGTCATATTCTTCAAAGATCTTGAAAGAATTTCTTTAAAAACGAAGATCAAAATCTTTTAGAGTGCACTTTTCAAAACAACTTTCTAATTTTTGGTTCAACTTCCCCAACAGGATTTTGACATCCTTCATCATTGGAAGCCACAATCAAAAATTAGGAGCATCCTTGATCATATCATAAGATTCTACATCTTATCAGATCAAAATATCATTCCCATTGCACTTGTCAAAACTGTGATCTAAGTTCAGAAGAATTCTTTTGAATCATATGCCTATCTCCACAAGATCTCAACACAATAAACTGAAGGATACAATCCAAAAAGAAAGTCATATTCAAAACACTCAAGAAGAAGGAGAAAGCAGTAATCCTCTTTTCAGCATAAATCAAAATCCACTTTTCAACAAAAAACATGGACAACAGAGAAGAAAATCCATTTCATAACTATAGAGATAAAACCCATGTGGATAGTGATGAGGAACGAGATGAAGAACGTCTTAGAGAGGCTGAGCAAGATCCAAAATTCCATAAAGCCATAGAAAAGATCTTGCAACGAGATAAAGAAAAATATTTTCTATATCTAGCTGATCAGGGAGCTAAATTGCCTCATGACTTTAATACTGAAAACTTGAAAAACAAACCTAAAGAAACACCCCTTTCTGATCTTAGTGCTTTGACCCAACAAATCAAGGCACTACAAGGACAAATCAAAGAACTACAAGGGGGAACAACTACAAAGAAATATACTCTGGAAGACATTTGTCCTTATCCTTTCGATAGAAGTCTTAACATGATTCCTTATCCCAAAATTTGTGAAATGCCAAAATTTGATCGCTATAATGGGAAATCGGATCCAATTGATCATGTTAGAGACTTCTGAAACATGACATTGGAATTCGCTCATGAAGACACTTACTTGATGCGATTGTTTCCTAGGAGCCTTGGAGTTCACTCAATGGAATGACTATCTAAGATTACACCTCCCGTTCAGACATTTGAAGAATTGATCAACCTATTCATATCACAATATACCTACAACATACAACATCAGATCACCATGATAGATCTTTGCAAAGTTGCACAAAAACTGGGTGAATCTTTCATTACATTTCTTCAGAGATGGAGAAGAATGTTCGCCAGATATCCACGTCCTGTTCTTGAAAAGGAAAAGATGGTTACTTTCATTAATAGTTTAAATTCAGAAATGAGCTATCATTTGAACTTACATTGTCCTTCTTTTGAGAAAATGATTGAAGATGCCATAACCATTGAAAATGCTTTGGTCAAAAGAGGAATAATAAAACATGACAAAGAAAATCCTAGCTCATCCAACTATCACAATAATCAGGACAAGTCTAAATTTTGGACTCGCAACAAAAATATGGTGAATGATGGTGTTGTTGATGCGAATCATGCCTCGACCAAGCCATTTGTCCTCAGTGCTCCAAACACTCGCAAAAACAATGTCAACTCGATTGCAAATCATGGAAATAATCCTCCTCCTCCGAGGAACAATATAAATCAACACTCTACTCCCAATCAAGGGACTTCCAACAACCAAGGTTACAGAGGAACCAATAACAATCACAATTCCTTAGGGAACACCTCGAATACCAATCCGCAAAGATTTTCATTCTTCTCTAATAGGAGAAATTTCACTTCATTGGGTCAATCTTTAGAATCTGCATTCAAAGAGTTGATGGCCAAAAATGTCATTACTTTACCGCCTCAACGAAATTATGAACCCAGTATAAAGCCTCTATCATGGAATGATGCATACTATTGTGATTATCATCAGTGCAAAGGTCATCGCACAAATAACTGCCAAGCCTTGAAAAATGCCATTCATGACTTAATTGACAATGACATCATTACAATAGAAGGAAATCAACAATCCAACACAGACCACCAAGCATTTCGCAACCCTTTGCCCAATTATCAAAAGGGCGAGTCTTCTAAAAAAAATGTGAATCATATCAATGATGATCATATAATCAAGCATCTCTACACAGACGACGAGCGGGTAAATGTCATTAAAGTCAACAAGGTGGAATATAGAGAAGTCAATGCAACAACAAGGGTGCAAGCCAAAGTTGTCTTAAAGGGTGCCTCTTCAAAATCCACTGAACCTCCACCTCAACATCAATATGATTTGGTTAATCAACTTCGGAAAACCCCCACTCAAATTTCTATTCTGGAACTATTGAAGATTTCCCCAGCCCATAAGGAAATTCTTGAAAAATCCCTCATTGAAACGAATGTATCCACTGATTTGGATGTGAACCAATTTCAAGCCATGGTAGGACACTTGTCCTCACCCACTTGCCTTTCATTCTTTGAAAAATATGACGCTTCCATAACTCATCCCCATAATTCATCATTGTACTTAGAAGTCATGGTTCACAAGTTTCGTATCAGATGAGTTCTAATAGATGGAGGTGCTGGTTTGAACATCTGTACCATGAAGTTGGTTAAGTCTTTAGGATTTTTTGAGGACTCCATTGATTTCAGAAGAAAGATTACCATAAAAGCTTATGATGATGAAGAAAGAGCATCAAAAGGTCTAATCATGCTGCCAATTAGAGTGGGCCCTGTTATAAAGAATACTTTCTGTCAAGTACTGGACCGTGATCTAGCATATAACATCTTGTTGGGTCGTCCTTGGATCCACGACATGCAAGCTATCCCATCAACCTATCATCAATGTCTTAAGTTTCCTTATGATGGATAGGAAATCATGATACCAGTTGATAATTCCAATATTCAAACTTGTGCCAACATAAAAGCCAGTCAAGATGCTTTGGTCCCTAACAATCGAGAAGCCCATGCTAAAACTTCTCTAAAGATTGACACACAAATCAGTCAATTGACCAATAGTTTTGACAAGAAATTGAAATTTAAGGACTAGGGAGTTGGAGAATACTCTTTTTGTCTTGCCAATTTACCTACATCACCTCGATCACATGGACAACCGTCTATCAGGGAACATCAAATATCAGCAGCATCAACATCAAAGCAACCACCAATAGAGCCAATCACAAAATTTAATGGACAATTCATCAAAGAAAAATTCCCCATGGAAAATCCTGAGGATACAGAAATTCTAAACTGGCTCTATAAAGATGAAGATGAAGCAGCCTTTAATGTCAAATTACCCACGGACAAATATGGAAAAGGGTATTCAATCATGTAGAAGATGGGCTACGATAAAGGTCCTATTGGAAAAAGGAAGGAAGGAGTAGTTGAACCTATTCACCTTCATGGACTTGCTGCAAAAGAGAAAACTGGATTAGGTTATGATACTCACTCCAAAGAAAGCACATCCAAACAACTACATGGAACCGTCTTCACATTGCAAGAAGGTTCAAATTCACGAGAAGCATGTTTGGCAACAGTTCTAAACTTTGTGGATAACAATTCTGACACAGACTCTGCTGAATATGAATGGGACACCATTTACAATGATGAGTTCTGGAGGGACAAAGAGGTTGATGTAATACACCAGTATGCCCCAACTCTAATAGAAGGAGAAGGTTCAGGGTCCCAACCACAAGAATCTAAATCACAAATTGACTATGATTCTAGTGATACTGAGTCAGATCTAAACGAACAAGATTATCATGAGGACAATATCATCATTGACCCACCTCATACCTCGGATCCTACCGACCACTCCGTTATGACCTTAACCATAGCCGATTTCACACAACCTGATGATTCGATATCTTTAATTTATCCTGATCTCATTGATTGGGATTCAACTGAACCTATCGATATACCTATGTTTCCAAGTGACGAAGCCATCATAAACTTCCTTTCCACAGATGATGTGAATGATTGTTCCACTAGCGATTTTCGACATATATTTTTTGATCAGGAGAGTGTCAAGTCTCCTAGCTACAAAAGGAAAAATAAAAAAAGAAAGATCTAATGGTGAAAACCAGAATCTGGTAGTATTAGATCAAACAAAAGATAAAATAAAGAGCGTATCGGATGGTGAAAACCTCTTTGAGGCACCAGACGATGGGAATCTTGACACTCTCCCGGAGCACTACCATGAGCGATCGCCTATTCTGATTGAGCCTACAAATGCGGTCAACCTTGAAACTTCAGACAAACCAAGGATCCTACAGTTGGCTGCATCAATGACAAAGAAAGAAATACCAGAGTTCATGGAATTCCTGAAAGCAAATCAAGTAAATTTTGCGTGGTCTTACGCTGACATGCCTGGTCTTGATCCTAATCTTATCATGCATCACTTGTCTATCAAACCAGGGGCCAAGCTGGTGAAACAAAAAATCAGAAAGATGCACCCTCATGTTGCATTATTGGTTAAGGAAGAACTGAGAAAACTCCTTGATGTGGGCTTCATAAGACCAATCGACTATGCAGAATGGATCTCCAACATTGTTCCTGTATCCAAGCTAGATAAAATTGTGAGAATATGCACAGATTTTAGGGACCTTAATAAAGCATGTCCTAAGGATGACTTCCCACTGCCCAACATCGACACTATAGTTGATCTGACAGCTGGCCATGCCATGTATTTATTAATGGATGGTTTTTTTGGATACAACCAAATCAAGATTGCACCTGAAGACTAGGAGAAAACAAATTTTACATGTCCATGGGGAACCTACTATTGGAACGTCATGCCTTTTGGTTTGAAGAATGCAGGGGCTACTTACCAAAGAGCCATGACTACAATCTTTCATGACATGATGCATGTCTTCATGGAAGATTATGTAGATGACATATTGGCAAAATCATACACCAGAGAAGGACATCTTGAAATATTATCCAAAATAGTTGCAAGATTAGAGAAATTCAAAGTTTGCCTCAACCCCAAGAAATGTGTTTTTGGGGTCAAATCTAGAAAACTCTTGGGGTACATTGTTTCAGAAAAGGGAATTGAAGTAGATCCCACGAAAGTACAAGCAATTATGGAAATGCCTCCACCAAAGAACATCAGTCAGTTGAGATCACTACAGGGACGACTGCAGTCTATACGAAGATTCATTGCACAATTGGTCGACAGAAGTTTACCTTTCACACATCTACTGCATAAGAATGTTCCTTTCAAGTGGGATGAAAAATGTGAATTGGCTTTTCAACAAATCAAACAGTATTTAATGACTCCACCAGTTCTCGTACCACCAAATCCAGACAAACCACTCATCTTATACATTGCTGCAACAGAGACATCTCTGGGGGCACTGCTAGCACAAGAAGACTCTACAGGAAAGGAACGTGCAATTTATTACATCAGTAGAACACTGACAAGTCATGAGCTCAACTATACGTCTATTGAGAAGGCTTGTCTGGCAGTAGTCTTTGCTTCACAGAAGTTTCAACATTACATGTTAACCCATACAATCAATCTAGTTTCAAAGATTGATCCACTCAAGTATTTATTGAGCAAAGCATCATTGATAGGAAGGTTAGCAAAGTGGGTAATGATTCTGAGTGAGTTTGACATACATTATGTTGATCGCAAGGCAATCAAAGGACAAGTTATCGCTGATCAACTAGCTGAAGCACCATTGCAAGTAGATCATCCCCTGCACATTGAATTTCCAGATGTTGATGTCTTTACTGCAGAATCTAAACAACCATGGTCCTTATATTTTGATGGTTCTTTTACTCAACATGGATCGGGGGCAGGCATACTTTTTGTCACCCCTCAAGGACACACCATTCCTCGATCATATAGGCTGATGTTTCCATGCACCAACAACATAGCCGAATATGAAGCATTGATCACTGGACTCAAAATAGCACTGGAATGGAGGATTACAAAACTACAAGTATATGGCGACTCGTAGCTAGTCATTAATTAGATCAATAATGACTTCAAGACCAAAGATGACAAACTGCTGCCATATAAAAAGATGGTGGATGACTTCAAGAAATATTTTGTGAATATTCAATTCACACAAATTCCAAGGCTTGATAATAAAGCAGCTGACGCCATGGCTATGATAGCATCATTGTTACAACTCCCAGAAACTTTGAATCGTTATGAATTTCTGGTGGAACAATCATTTACGCCTGCTTATGATACCCCTGAAAGCCAAATCATTTGCCACTTGGTAGGATCTGATTCACCTTGGTACGAAAAAATTTATGCCTACCTCAAAGATGATATCTTGCTACCCGATTTATCCCGTAACCAAAAACGTAATTTCATCCGCCAATCTGCTCGCTACACTCTTATCGCTGACACCCTTTATCACCATGGTCTTGATGGTACTTTACTTCGATGTCTTGAACGTGAGGAATCTGACAAAGCTTTACAAGAATTTCATGGTGGAATCTGTGGTACTCATTCGAGTGGACTGACCTTATCCAAGAAATTGATTAGAATGGGTTACTACTGGCCTACAATGGAGAGGGAATCATTCACTTTTGTGAAAACATGCTCAAAATGTCAGATTCACGGGAATCTCATTCACGCTCCTGCACAGGAACTTCAACCATTCACACCAACCTGGCCATTTTCTCAATGGGGATTAGATCTAGTGGGCAAGATTCATCCTTCTTCATCGAACGGGCATAAGTTCAGCATCATAGCTACAAAGTATTTTACCAAGTGGATTGAGGCAGTCCCTCTTACTAAAGTCACTGGCAAACAAATATCAACATTCATACTCAACTATATTATTTGTCGGTATGGCATTCCCAACTCCATTATTACAGATAATGGACGTCCATTCAAAAATCAGGATGTTGATGAACTTTGTGAGAGATTTCACATTCAACATAGATATTCAACACCTTACTATCCACAAGGGAATGGCCAAGCAGAGGCCTCAAATAAAACAATATTAAAAGTATTGAAAAAGACTGTGAATGATTCAGGGAAGGATTGGCATGTTCAACTCAATCCCGCCTTGTGGGCCTCAGAACCAGTGTCTGCACACCAACAGGAGCAACTCCCTTCGCCCTTGTCTATGGAGTAGAAGCAATATTACCTTTAGAAGTTGAGATTCCCTCACTCAGGGTATCATTGAAAGACCTCACAACAGATGATGAATACCGAGTTTTCCGACTCCAAGAGCTTGAACTCCTAGATGAGAAGAGACAAAGAGCAACTAATCATTTGAAAGCATATCAACAAATGATGTCTCGCAGCTATAACCACAAAGTGAAGCCACGTACCTTTCAAGTGGGTGATCTTGTTCTGAAAGAGAACCCACGCAATCAGCAAGACAAAGAGAAGAAAGGAAAGTTCGAACCCAATTGGCTAGGTCCTTATGTGGTTATCGCAGTCTATGGTTCAAGAGCCTACAAGCTATAAACGCCAGAAGGGGACCTGTTTGATGAACCTATCAACAACATGCACCTAAAAAAGTACTATGTCTAAAGCAGAAAATGTCCTAAAAAAATACAAAAAAATCAAAAAAAGTCCACGAAAAAAATACAAAAAAAAATGAGAAAAGTCTGAACAAATCAAAAAAATCGAGAAAATGTCTTGAAAAAAACACAAAAAAAATCAAAAGTCTTGAAAAAATACAAAAAATCAGAAAAGTCACGAAAAAAATGGTTAACCTAGTGAAAACCGGCAAACGGGCATATCTTGGTAATGCAAAAAGAAAAAGAAAAAGAAAAAAAGAGTCATAGGGTGAAAACCTGGCAACAGACAGTCTATTGACAAGAAAAATGCAATAAAAACAAATAGTGAAAATCTAGCAAACAGACGCTATTTGTAGCTCTCCATCTATTAGTTCATTATTTGCACTTAACTTTTCAGCCTTCCTTTTCATGCATCTTTTTCATCATCTTAGGGCCACACCAGCATCATGTTATCATTTTCCTCGAGCGATAAATGTCTTATCATGGCTTGATCATTGTACATATTCATTTCAACAAGTTGTCTCAATACCGAGAGCAAAAGATACTGGGGGCAACCAACTTTCAGGTTTTATCAAAACAGCTAGACAACGACGTCAAAACCAATCATGCAAACAAAACAACCAAATCAAACCAAAACATCCAATCATTGATCCATATCACAGTAGATTTCAGTTGCGTACCTTATCATGACTCATATCTAGATGATCTATAATCTGAATAATGTTTGGAATCACAACATTTCATTTTTTTGAACAATGGTTGTTTAATTTTCGATATCATTTCTCCGGAGCACACTCGATGATGTATTGAACTAGAGTGGCAAGGAAAGAGAATGATTTTTCTTTGTCTGCTGTCTGGAGGTTAATCATTTATCTGTTGCAAATATGTTGCGAGACGTGATGTTTAAAAGTTTATCATTGATGACAGTTCCAAATTTGCATCAGATGGTGGTTAGTCTTTGTCTGTTTATGTAAGAAATGCTCAGGTCATCTCAATTCAATTATACCTAGATGCTTGTGTTCACTTGCTATATCAAAAATCATGAAAGTTGTACTCAGGTCATCATTGGTGCTAATTTCCCCTCTGATGCTTGTACATACTTCCAACATTTTAAAAAATGCTCTATGATGATTCCGGCAAATATATCAACAAGCTCAACAAAATGGCCGGCTTCATTTAGTTGCATTTCATTTTAGGTCATGGTACATATCTGCATATTGGATTTGCATCAAGAGTTTTTGAAAGGCCAATGGTTGTCATGCTTCTTTGGACTATTTGTAGAGGACAATGCGGACGTTTGGTTCATTATCATTATCATTTATCACATCATCATTCATTCCTTTATATCATACATTTCATCATTTCATTCATTTATCATTCATATTAGTTTCAGTATCATTTCATTGCATTATCATTATCATTTATTCCATTTCATATCATTTATCATTTATCATTTCATTATTATCCATTATCATTTCATTATCATTCCATTAGCATTATCATCTTATCATTGCATTTTCATTATCATTTCATCATCATTCCATTAGCATTATCATCTTATCATTGCATTTTCATTATCATTTCATCATCATTCTATTAGCATTATCATCTTATCATTGCATTTTCATTATCATTTCATCATCATTTCATTAGCATTATCATCTTATCATTGCATTTTCATTATCATTTCGTCATCATTTCATTACCATCATTGCATTTTCATTGTCATTACATTTTCATTATCATTACATTTTCATTATCATTACATTTTCATTATCATTTCATCATCATTATCATTATCATTTCCTTATCATTATCATTATCATCTCATTATCATTATCATTATCATTATCATTCATTACATTTATCATTCATTCCCATTATCATTTCATTCATTATCATTACATTGTCATCATTTCATTATTTCATTATCATTATCATTTATTGCACCATCATTCATTTCATTTATATCATGTATTTTATCATTTCATTCATGAAATTTCTATCTCAGTATCGTTATCATTATCATCATATGATTTATCACATCATTATCATTTCATTAGCAGGACATATCATTTCACTATCATTATCATTCATTTCATCCTTATCATCTCATTTTATTACCATTATCATCATTTATTTCATCTCAGTATCATCATTTCATCATATCATATCATTATCCTTTCATTATCATCATTATACATCTATTATTTTTCATTTCATTTGTTCATTCATTCTAATTACAAATCATTATATTTTCATCACATATCATTTTATCATACATCTCATCACTATCTACTCATATCATTTTACATCATATCATATCATTTTATCATATCATTTTCATAATGCATAGCATGAACACAACATTCTTTTTATCATATTATCATCTTTCACCTGCATTGAAAAATCCAAAAAATAAACATTCTATACATACATTTCCATATACACATCATAAGTCATCCACCTGCATAACATCATTGGTATGCATCATCAATCATCATCATCATAATAAAAACATCATAATCAAATCATCCTGCATATTATGTTAGTCATCAGATCATTCAAATGCACACCAAAATCCATAACACATAGAAATAAATGCATATCACATCATCATATCATAAATGCACACATCATCCAAAATCATCGCCGCTCCATATCGTCACTCATAAAAAATGATACAAATGTCCAAATGTCCAATGAAACTAAAATGTCCAAAGCAAAATACATCACATATGATCAAAAATTGGTATACATGCTCCAAAAAAAGATACACATATGTGCACTCTATCTGCTAACTGGTCGAGGCCCCTGATGGAGCTAGTCCGGAAGGAGGTGGCCTGCCATTGGTGCCTGCGTCTGGCTCTTGCCAAGGTCCAGTCACTCCCCTGCTCTTTGTATGTGTCCGTGATCTACTCCTAGTCCTGCTATGGGACCGCGGGTATGGCTCTCTGCGATCCGGAGGACACAGCTCCTCGTATCTGACCCTGTAATACTCAGCCTCCCGTGCCATCTCTATGCCCTCTGCAATGGCATCCCACAATGATGCACTCTCTACGGTGCCCATCAGCCTCTGCGCAATGCCCTCAGCCTCTACTGCCCTCCGTCTAAATGCATCTCTCTCTGCAATCACCTGGGCTAACTGTGGGTCTGGGGCAGGTGCCTGTGCCTGTGCCTGTGCTTGAGCCTGTGCCAGCTGTGCCTATAGCTATACAATAAATGCCTGTGCCTATCCCAGCTGACTCTGTAACTGTCCCTACTGTCCCTATAATGTCTGCACCTGGGCCTGAAGCGTGGCTATCTGCCCCTGCTGGGATGAGGATCCCATCCGGATCACTGTCCGTCTCCCAATCCCTGTCCTCGGTCGCTGCATGATCTGAACACCCCTCAAAATATCCAGCCTCGACCTCCCCAACACCTGTCCCTCATCCCCGCCATCATCTCCATCATCATCATCAGAACTCTCCTCCTCATCTCTGCTCTCCATCTCCTCTCCTCCAACTGCTCCCTGCTCGCCGCCGGCCACATCCTCCTATCTCACTGCCCCTGGTTGTGGTGCTACCAGAATAGGTGCTGGCTCATCGAGACTGGTAAACTGTGGAAAGGGATGCGTGTGAAAATATGCAGAGTACTCATCAGACATGCCAACATCAATAATATCTCACTTGTCAACCCATGCCTCAAGCGCTAATGACTGGAACTCTGTATACGCTATCTGATAAGAAATACACGGTCCCCATCCGGCCTCATCTCTGCTTCGAGCATAATGTGCAACCCCCTGTGGCATCCCCTGCATGAATCCAAACTACCTCTGCACTCGCAATGCCAAAAACCTCTCAAGAATGAAGGGAGTCCTCCCTATCAGGAAATGAGGAATGCATACATACGACATCTCTATATCATCTATAGCCCATGGCTCACAATCAAGATATGGTCTCCATACCACTGTATCCATATCATCCAAAAGTCGTCGCCAGTAATCCACCTTGCCCAGCTTGGGCTGGGTAAGGAACATAGCATACGTATAGATATAAGGCCTACCTGGTGGCCTAACTCTAGGGTATGCTGGTCTCGTCACAACAAGATGCTCCCACGCCTAGATCTGCAGCACTGTCACACCACACAACAAACTGGAAGAACCTCTGTACACCACCTGATGCAAATCATGATATAGATGTGCTAACATGCAACTCCCCCATGCATATCTCCGTGGCTGTAGCAACATCTGCTCTAAAATCCTGCCCCATCCCACTGATAATCCCTTTGCCTGGTGATCCGGACAAAGGAGACCTCCAATGAACGCACCCAAAACTGCAGGCAAAGCTGGATATCCTCGAAAGTCCGCCCACGGTACCTAGTACCCAGCAATCTGTGCATCTCTGTACACTCTCCTCAAAGCATCTGTACCCCCGAGCTCCTTGTGATCATAATACACAAGGGAACCAACCACTGGGATACCTAATATCCTATATACGTCCTTAGGAGTCACCGTCACCTCACCGGTCGACATATGAAAGGTGTTGTGCTCCGAATGCCATCGCTCTGCCAGTGCCATCAACAATCCTTTGTTGACCCGAATCGGCGGCATAGCCAATAAGGATCTCAAACCACAGGTATCTATCAAATCTATATCAGCAGGTGTCAACTCGGGAATCCTATCCCATCCTGCTGAGTGTCACTCTCTAATCTGGAGGTTTTTGAAAACCTTCTATTTTCATCACAAGGATAATTTATCAGAATCATACCAATCATTCAATCTCAATCAATCAAAATCAATTAGACTCATATCTATCAGTGAACTATATCAATGACTCATATCAGTGATCCATATCAAGTGACCCATATCAGTGAACTGTATCAGACCCATATCAATGACTCATATCAATGCATCCTAGCAATGACCCATATCACATAATCAATCTTATCAGGCAAACCAATACACACAATCTGCTCTACTATCAATTACTATTTGTTTTCTATCGCAGAAAGAAAATTTATCAGAAGTCATATCAATCATTTATCAATTCATTTACTCTTTGTTTTCTACTCTAGGAAGCAAAGTTATCAGTTCAATCTACTCTTTGTTTTTGAAACAAAGTTATCAGGTATTTACTCTTTGTTTTCTACTCTAGGAAGCAAAGTTATCAATCAATCAATCAAATTATTCTATCATTTCTATCCATATCAACATGATGACATGACAATTTACCTATCTATTGACTAAGAAAGCAATATTCATCATCATTTTCGCAAATCTTTCATCCAAATTTCAAATCTGCCTATTTTTACCATATGTGCCACTCTGTGGACTCTATGCGCTCAAACCCATATGCGCCGTTATTTTTACGGGATGCGCTAAATCCCGTATGCGCCGTTCTTTTTTCCTGATGCGCTCAAATAGATCCCCTATGCACATTTTCCCATATGCATAGCTTTAATCATTCTAAGCGCGACTTAAATCACTGGATGTGCCTTTTTACTCTATGCGTTGCTATTTTCCCTATATGTGTTTTACCCCTAATTTTTCTACCATGCCCTATATGCGCGTTTGTTTTCATCATAAGCGCTAAACTGGTTTTTCCTAAATCATTCAACATCTATCCTATATGCGCGTCTGTTTTTACTCTAAGCGCCACTGCTTTTTTTTGAAAGCGCACAAACATCATTTTCAAAACGAAAAACCACGGAAAAAATGAAAAAATTATGATTCAAACGGAAAAATTCGAAAGCACAGGGGGCTAGATCGACTCACCGGTGGTCCGTACGCTGCTGGCCTCTGGTATCGGCGAGATCTCTCGAATCAGTGGCGATGATAAGGAATCTCCATGTCGCGATGTCACTCTCAGAGCTACAGTATTCACCAAAGTCAAAAGTGCAAATGACTTGTCTTTTTCACCTTTTTACCTTTTAAAGGTCAAACCAAGGGTAAGTTTGTTGCCTTTTTGACTTTATTTTCAAAATGGGCCATTTCTTTTTTTCATCATTTGTCGAGAGCTAAACCACCCTCTCTCTCATCCGTGATTTACCTCCCGAGGGGGCATCATCAGCAGAAACATCGAAAGCATATCAGAGACAAAAAAAATTTATTTTCTTTGAAGCAATGTGTTTCACACATCACTTCAAAGAGGGGCAAAATGTATACGTCTAAAAATGCTCATGATTAAGCTTGTCAATTAATTGAATATGAATTATTTAATTAATTCCCCTAAAGTCATCTACATATAAATAAATTTAATTATTTATTTATATCGTTCATTTCTCTAATTCTTCTACATTGATTAAATAAATAATTTTATTTAATTAATTACCATTTTCCCACATTCTTCTTAATTAAATTAAATAAATATGATTATTTTCTTTAATTATCATATCATTCCAAAGTTTAAATATTTAAATAATAGAATATTCCCTTCACCCCATTATCGAATTAAATATTAAATATTTTATTTAATATTTTCCTCACTCTAATTTCATTTCTAAACATAATTAAATATGATTTATTTAATTATGTGAGTTGCCATTTCCGTCTTCACTTCCAAATTAAATAAATTAATTTTATTTAATTCTAACTCACCCTTCCAAATTCTAATCTCACTCTTCGAAATGGAAATTTCCCTTCGAAACTCAATGACGAAAATTGAAGGAAAAAGGAAACCTTCCATCCTCTTCTCCACTTTCAAAAATCTGCCACTGTCCATTTGAACAAGCTTAATCCGGGCCGTTGATCGAATCAGCCAATCGAATCAGTTCGAAAACTCTATAAATTCTGGCGCAAATCCAAGCTTTGGTTACAACTTACACACATTACGCATACACACTACGCACGCATTTACACAGCCATACTTTCATCTTGCTTATGCATTCACATCATTTTCAGCATCATAGCCATACTTTCATCTTAGCATAGCTTTTTGCATTTAGCATAGTGTGCATCTTTATATCTCGTTCTTCATGCAGTCCTTTTGTTGAGCTTGATTTGCTGATCTGAGAGCCATTTGGAAACCAACAAAATGCTGCAGTTAGAGAGAGATAAGACGGTTTCGGGAAAGCTGCGATAATGGTTTGCATATTCTGCGTCTTTTTCAGCTTTTTTGATTTAATGTCTTATTGATATGTGTTTGATTTTCATTTGATTTGATCCAATATTTCACACACACAGTTTGTTACAATAATTTTCATCTTGGAAAATTTAAATTAACTCACATTTTCTATAAAATGATACAACACCCATGTGTTACTCATTTTTGACCATTGAAGTATGAGATTCCTTTAGTATCAAAACTTTTACAAAACATGTAAGGAGGCCAAAGCACAATACATATTGAAAATAGACAATTCTTTAATATTATGTAGGCATGCACATCTACTCATTTTAGCTTCAACCATGGTTTAATATTTACTTATTGGCTAATAGGTACCAGACTCAAGAATTTCTCACGCGAGTTAATCATATTTTGCACATAAAAGAAATTAAGAAAGCTAAAATCAATGATAAAAGTGATTAGAAATATTATTTTGTGTTCACTAAATATATTGGTTTTGCATTGTAGTTTTGTTAGTGGAAAATTTGATTGCACTTGGCATCATGAAATATAAATTGGTTTTCTCCATATTTTCCTAGCATTTAAAAACAACCCCATGTAGCAATTAGCCCTTAATTAATTCTAAATTTCTTTTAAAATCAATTCACATCAAATACCAACTTAGTTGACCAAGCATCTTCAAAATAATCTAGAAGTGCTGGCTTCATAACTCCTCCAACCATTGTCATGGTGCTGACTCCATTCCAACACTCATATGCTCACATTAGAAGGTGGTAAACTCCCCAAAGTCAAGGTCATTCCTAGACACAAACCTAAACCTTGATGGTTCACTCATGATAAACTTTCCTATGTATCCCCTTTTAGGAATCAAATTCATAGTTCATACACCAATGGCAGAGAAAGGTCATCCTCTTCTCTTGTATGAGATCTATGATCTCACTTTTAAATCATGACTATTCATTAAGCATAACCTATCAAATTAATCCAATTATAATATAATGACAACAAATTTCCATCATTTATTGGCTACATACCAATCAATACCAATCATTCTTGTACAAACACCCACAAATCTACACTGGGGTCTTATTGTAGACGTATAAAAATGTCCTCATAATCAATTTTATCCATTGCATATTTCATATAGTCATCTACATAAATCATTTAACCATTTGCATAATCATTAACTCATCAATTTCATTAATCATTAATCCATAATCATTTAAATACATCCATTACACATTTTATACATAATCATTATATTCATACATAATCATATTTTCATAATCATAAATGCATTTCATAAATACATTTGCATGAACATTTGTCCATTTCATAAACCAATTTCATTAAACAATTTAAATAATCATTTATCCTTCTCCTACACATATCATTTGATAAATCCATTATCCTTAATCTCCAACATATCACAAATTACATTTAATGAAAATGGGATAATTATCATTTCTCCATCTCATTCTTTTATCCCATATATTTCCTGAAATGTGGATTCACCCATGAGGACATCTATATAAGCTTGCTTACTCTTCACTTTTCAAATACAACTCCAATCTCATTTTGATCAAAATTCAAATCCATTCTACATAGCCTCTTGTGCTTTTGCTGTAAAATTCTGAGAACAAAGACAAGATCTTGTAGGTATGATAACAATGAAGTTTGATTTCTTTTGAACGCTCATGTTTTTTGGTTTTTATAGTGTAATTTCATTTTGCATGTGTTTTCATTTAAGAAATGCTCCATTGATGTTATGTTGGAATTTTGATTTGGGGTTTATAGTTTAAATCATTTAGCTTTTCAAATTTCAGTATGATACAAATGGTGAAACTGACGTGAATGCTTGTTGAGAGACAATTTTTCTTTATTTTGAAATCATGTTTATGTCTCCTGACATTTCTACATAATACAAGACCGTGCTATATCAATCCCTTGTAGGGTTTTATATTAGACAAAATGTTTTGTTCATTAGCTGGTTTATTGCTTCAATAAGAAAAGGAGGGACGCCTTGTTGTGGACAGATTTGAGAGTATATCCTGCTTTATTTAAATTACCTTTCAAATGAAGGCTTTTATGCGTATTGAATGTAGTTGCAGTGCCTACCCACTTTAAGTTGGTTTCTATTATGCTCTTTTTGGGATAATAGGATGATAATGGGTAATCCAAGCCTTTGTCCCCTTTAGAATTTCTATTCTTCATGTGCTAATCAGTTCCCTACCATCTCTCCTATTGTCATGCAGCGATTCCCCTATGCAAGGTCGTGCAACCTACTTTGGATGGGTCGTGGTAGGTTGAATACCTATGAAAGGCCGCGATATCTCATTTAACTCCATATTATTTCATCATTCAATCCTTTCGCTTGTAAGCGACATCTGAGCTTCTCAGTCGAGATAATAATCTCCTCCACAGGCATAAGAAAATTGCCGCTGATTGACCTAGAAGGAAAAAGATCTTTGGAAAAAGGTTCTCTCAGATGGAGTGTCTCAGTGCCCACAGTGAAAAGAGAGAACCTTTTGTCATCTGATCTACTCTCTCGAACAAAGGATACCTTCAAGTGTACTATTCTAGCCATCTTTCACTCATTTTTCTGAACTCTGAGAAAATGAGCTTTTAGGATTTCTCATGAGCTTTAAAGATTCCTCACCAATAACCTTTTGACCTTTCTCTGTCTCGTGGTTTACTACAATTTTACCCTGCAATCATGGTATTTCCTATTCTCAACTTATTTAGCAATCATGTCATTCTATTTTGATCACCTCCTGCCAAGGCTTAAATTTGACGGTCGACCCTACCTGTCAAGCAATTTTTTTGTGACGGTCATTTATTTGAAGTTGCCTTTCAAATATTAAAGGTTATCTATTTTAAGAAAAATATATGTAGATTGAAAAAACATATATAGGAATAATAACATAGAAATTTTGACAGTTTAACTAAAATTTTGTCTTTCAAGTGATACAGTCTTCTTAACATTTTAATTGTATTTTACAGCTAAAATGACTAAATACGGCCATACGACCATCAAATTTAAGCCTTGCCTCCTGCACTCACAACATTTTCCATTTTGAGAGTCTAATGCAATCACATCATTTCTAAGTTTATCCTGCCAAAGGTCATTCACAACTTTCTTGATAAATAAAGCACTTAATGCTATTGACCTATTGGTCTTTTTCTAATTTAGTTAGTTTCTAAGATTAGATTAACTTTATTTTCAATTAAATTAGACTAGATTAATTTTAATTTCAATTAGTTTAGATTTTTAATTTAGTTAAGTAATTCATATTAGTTCTTTAAATTTAAATAAGATTTAGTTTTTAAAATTTAAAATTAGATTTTTAATTTTAACTTTTAAATTAGATTTTAGTTTTTAACTTTTAAGTTAGATTTTAGTTTTTAGTCTAGATTTAAGTTTTTAATTTAGACTAATTTTTAGTTTACATTGATTTTTGATTTAGATTAATTTTAATTTAGTTCTTAATTTAGAATTAATTTTAATTTTAGATTAGTTTTTAATTTAGATTAGTTTTTAATTTAGATTAAGTTTTAATTTAGATTAATTTTTAATTTAGATTAATTTTTAATTTAGATTAAATTTTAATTTAGATTAATTTTTAATTTAGATTAGTTTCTAATTTTAGATTAATTTCTAATTTTAGATTAGTTTTTAATTTAGATTAATGTCTTTTTCCTTCGTAGCTTAATTATTGATTTTGTGGCTAATTGTTGGTTTTTCTATTACAGGTTCTCATGTCAGAGACTTGAAAAGTGAAAACATAAACACATGTTTCTTGAAGATTGGAAATCAAAAACTACTAATGACGTTTGGTGCAGGACGTTTCTCGAAGACTTGATTTTATAAAATTGATTGTCTTTTTAGATTAGCAAACATTTCAATTGGTGCTTAAAAAGAACCTTGTTTACCATGTTTGGTGCGCTTGCACATTCTATGTTACCCGAGCTAGTGTGTACGTATCATCTCCCCTTGCACACTTGTGCGATCCTGGGTGACGAGAAATACACATTGGTCACCTTCTTTTTTTAGGATAGGCTTCCCTGGGGATTTCATCACCTCAGGGTTTGACCTTGAGCACGTTTTCCCATGGGCTATATATTAAAGGGGGGAGAACAAAAGTTGTACCCCAAGGAGTGGCTAGCGTTGTTCGAAGTCGAGCCGTGAGACCCTTGATCCATCGAGACATACTGGTGATGAGAGTGGGAGTGGGCCTCCCAATTCTCAGGCTATTACAGATGAGCTCTCTATTCATGAAATCCCTTACTAGACACCTCTTTTTTTACAAGCCAAAATCCTTCTATTTGCTAGCGTAGGAGGTTAGACCTCTGAAGCCATTCCACACTTTCACAATTCAAAGTAGAGATAGAAAATTCCTCTTTGGGGAATTTAGAGTTTGGTGACCCGAGAAGTGAGTGTCATGGAGGGGAGCCTGTGTCACCAAACTCCTAAGCTATCCGCTTGAATAGGAGTGGCTGGAGAAATCCAAGTGGGAACCCAAAAAATATTGTCTTTGCTTGCCTAGGATTTGTGATTGAATGTTATTTTATTGCAACAATCAAACAACATTCAAAGTCAAAAACAAACTCAAAAACATTTTATCTGCTTGTGTCTTGCGTGTGTGTTTAAAAAAAATTTCAATCAAACATCATCACCTATCATAACCTTTGGGTCTCATGCTTCATCCATCATAATAATCATCCCTAAACCATCCATAACCTTCCCAAAATTTCACTAATCATCCTACAACATCCTCAAAACATCCCAAAACTTTCCTAAGATCCTTTCTAAACTTTCCAAGCTCATTTATAATCCACTTTCAAAAAATCTCAAAGCCAAACATGCTTTCATCCCTATCTTCCACATAATTTTCTACTAAATCTTCATCTAAACCTAAATCAATAATCACACTTAAGGGAGTTCCTAATGGCATTCCTCCAATAAAACCAAAAGTCGTGCTTAAAGGAGTCCGTAATGACAGTCCTCCAATAAAACCAAAAGTTATGCTTAAGGGAGCCCCTAATGACATTCCTCCAATAAAACCAAAAGTTATGCTTAAGGGAGCCCCTAATCACATTCCACCACCTAAACAAATAATCACACTTAAGGGAGTCCAAGCACCATCCTCTCCATCATTCATGTCTTCCTCTTATCCTTCATACACATACACTTATTCTCCAACCTCTAATCTTAATACTCCATATAAAATTTCATCTCCACATAATCCTAATCCCTCATATAAGTCTGATACCTCAATCCATAATACAATTACCCCATCCAATACATCATCCCCATCCTCCAAGACCCTTGTTGATGAAAAATTTGAAGAATTATGTGCAAAGAAATCTAAGTCCTCAAACACAAATAATATTGTGCAATCCTACCATGTCATGCATCTATCTTCATCCCCCATAAGTCAAAATAAACCTCATGAGTCTTTCACCCAAGTTAATGAATCTATCCAACCATCCTCTCCCATCATACCATCTACATCCAATGATTCATTTCAATATCTTAGTCCAAAGCATGCTAGCATAGAATCCCTTGCACATCAAGATCAAAGTATTCTTTCCACTCCATCCAATGATACCAAAAATCTCCAATCCTCTCCAATCTTTGACCAAGATCCCATCTCTCAAGAACCTCATGATGATCCCCTTATCTCTTTTTGTTTAATCCAAGATGATCCCCTTCCATCTCAAGGGAAAATTATCCTTCCAAGTCCTCCTTCCACCTCATCTAATGAATCCATACCATCTCATGATTCCATTGCATCCCAAGAGCATGATAGTTCTTCCATCATATCCAATGATTTCCTACCATCTGATGATCAAGATATGCTTTCCACAAAATCTCAGGATTCCCTTCCTCATCAAGATCAAGATATACCTCCATTTAAGGATACCCTTTCGTGCCATGATGATGTTCATCCTTCTCATGACCAAGATATGCTTTTCATACCACTTCATGATGATTCCATACCTAATAAACATCAAGCTACTCGATCTCCTACAACTCATGATACTTTTCCAAGTCAATATCAAAGTACCCCATCATCCCCATGTCAAGATTCTATCGCCCATCCTAATTCCCCTCATGATCACAATCCTTTGCAAGAGTCTATCACCCCTATTCAAGCTATCCATGATCCCCTTACCTATCAAAGGGTTCCCTCACTTTCATCAAAGGTGGTTTACTCCAAGACCTTGTTATTCCTTCCATATCACATCCTTGCATCTTGTTTCATAAATAATACATATCCCATTGGCAAATGAATGTGTCAAAGTATGAACTACAAAGGCAAAGGATTAGGCCTTCATGAAAAAGGTATCCTAGAACCCCTTTATATCCAAGAAAATTCATATTATCATGGCCTTGGTTATACACCTCATGCTCAAGACATTGGTACCCATTGTAACTCCAGATTCCATCAAAATAAACCTAAGTATCCTAGTCCATCAAACCTTCCATCTATCCTAGGTCCTTATCCTAGTCCATTAAACCTTCCATCTATCCTCGGTCCTTATCCTAGTCCATCAAACCTTTCATCTATCTTAGTTTCTTATCCTAGTCCATCAAAATTTCCATCTATCCTTGGTCCTTATCATCCAAACCCTAGTTCATCAACCCTTCCATCCATATTGGGGCCCTACATCCCTCCATCTCCTATTCATCAAGAAAAACAAAGGAACACATCCTTGATTCCCTCTCAAAATTCTACCTACATCAACCCATCCATAATACCTCCATATCATTCATCTCCATCCAACCATCCCATTGCTCTTGGAAGCGATTTGGGTGCCAAATTGCAAAAGCTTCCATATCAAAATCCACATATATCAAAGGATCAACATATCTCCTTGAAGAGACATGCAAAAATAAAATAAAATTTGATCCAAAGTCAAAAGAAAAAAATTCAAAGGCCACAAAGGCCCATAAATCAAAAAGAAAAAATAAAAGTCAAAAGCTATGTGGATTCCTAAAAGTATCATAGAAGCAATAAAATCTAAATTGGCATCCAAATTTGCTAATCCAAAAGCTTTCTCCAATCGTCCATCTAAAAACTTGTCACCTTCAAACTCCATTTTTCCTCCATCACTCCACCACCCTTCAAGATGTGTGCCGATGTTGATCTTGCCATCCTTTCCGTATAACCTTCAATAAGAATTCCAACCTCTTATCCATCATCCAACATCTATCCCCCATTATCCTCCTTTAATTCAAACATTTGCTTAAGTCCTGAGCTTCTTCCATCATGCCATTATTCTATCAACATTTATGAGTCTAATTCCCATTGCCATGGTTTATTAGAGCACATATTCAAGGGATATTAGTCGTGGAACTTGATGCTTGAGTCCTTCCTCCATCTCCATATCATGCATGTAATATCTTCCATATTCATTTATCCTTTATCCATATCCTATTTTTTCCCCTTTCTCTTGCACTCTGCACTTGGGGGCAAGTTTCATCCATCTTGTCATTCATATCCATTATCCTCTTTATTTTCATCCTTTACCTTTCCACCTTTGATCTTGACAAGGCCAAGGATCTTCTTGAACGTCATGTATCTTATCTTACACACTTTATCCAAACCTTCCATGTTGCATTCCTCCACCTTATCCATATTCCACCATTCTATCTAAATGCATCCTTTCTTCCCTTCCTTGGTCTTGATGAGGAATAGGGGAAAAATACATGGGCATTGTTTCCACATCTTATCTAGTTGATATTGATCATCCTATTCATTATCCTTATCCGTGCATTCTTTCATTCCATATCTCCTAGCTTATCAAAATCCATGTCCCATTTCCTTCCTTTGTTCTTGATGAGATTTGGGGCAAAATTACAAATGCATGCTTTGGATCTCCTTTCATATCCTTATGCATTACCATTCCATCATAGTTCACATCCTCATCATTTATCCATTATTACACTACCCCAGGGTGGTCCATCATGTCCCTTTACAACCTTGAATCTTATCATGCACATCATACTTGAGCCTAGCTGAAAAAAATAATCCAATCCTAATATCTTTTGTTAATCAATCATCAACCAGTCATCAACCAATCATCAATCTTATCATACTTAGAGGAATCAGTGATCCTAAGTACTTACCATCATCATGCCCTATGGAATTGATCATTCCTGGCATCCAATCAATCAACCATTATCATCTTTTGACAAGAGATATGTTGCTTGTGTGACATATTTTGCAGTGAATCTTTCATTTTGATCTATCATTTATCCATGGTTGCATTACCTCTATTGTGGAAATCTTATTCCTTCAATCAGTCATCTATCACATTTCATCTCACTCCATCTTTAAAACTTCAAAAAATCCATAAAAATCATAAAATATCCTGAAAAAAATCCACAAATATCATAAAATATCTTGAAAAAATCCATAAAAATCATAAAATGTCCTAAAAAAATCCATAAAAAATCATAAATGTCTTGAAAAAATCCCTAAAAATCATAAAATGTCCTAAAAAAAAAACCAAAAAAATCATAAAATGTCAAAGAAATCCAAAAATCAAATATTCTAAAATCCAAAAAAATTTAAATATTCAGAAATAAAAAAATCAAATATTCAAAAAATCCAAAAAAATCAAATATCTAAATAAAAAAAATCAAATATTCAGAAAATCCAAAAAAATCGAATAACTCCAAAATTCTAAAAACAATGACACTTTCAGGTCGCCACACAACTTTGAACTTCAATAAAATCAAAACACACCATGATTGACAATCAAACAAACATTATAACATACCTACCAATCTATCTTTCCGATCCAACCTGACGCATAAACTGTAACAAGAATTAGTTCTACATTGAAGCATGGTGCATGTTTGTTTGTTGATCTTTGATTATTTTATGATTTTATCTTTGGTGGCATGTCTTTTAGCTTCTCAAGGATGTCTTCGACTAAAGAGGCGAGGATGGGGCATGTTCACTTGTTTGATGTCTGTGGATTGTTTCTCATTCACAAGATGACTTGTCTTAAGACATGGTTATCCAAAACCATCGAGGACCTATGAGTCTACTATGGATGAGAGAATTCCTTGTCTGATAGTGTCTTCCATGCAATAAGTATTCAGGTCATCTAAGGTCCTTATTCCCAGATGCTTATACTTAATTGCTAAATAAAAACACAAATAGTATTTAGGTCGTCTAGATGTTCATGTTATCTAGACACTTATACTAATTTGCGAGATAATAAGCTCTATGATGATAAATCACTTTGTAAAGCACAAGAAGCTTCATCACCTCCATTTCCTTCATATCTCTTTTCATCCACCATTTCTTCCATCATCCATTTCCTTTATCATTTCATTTTCCTCACGCTCCTTATCTCAAAGGGTAATTAATCAGTTTATGTAACTGATGCTTGTCTTTTAATCCAAATATCAAATCAATCAACTTGCCTTTTAGCTTGGGGCTCCAATGCTCCTTGATCACTCAAACAATCATTGTATCATTGTTTTGCGCTAGCATCAATCTCAATTAGCTTAATCAACTCAATCAACTTAATTAGCTCATCAACCCGGCTATACTGATCATTTGCATCAATTTTTTAGTTACACCCATCAACTGTGCATTTTCATTAAATGTACATCTCTGCTTAATCACTCGCGCAATATCAATTATCAAATTTTCTCCTCGTGATCTATCGAGAGATTAATCTTATCACAGCTTGTTCAATCAATCTCTCGTGGGGGAATATCATCCTTATCATCATCCTTACCAGGATATCCCTGGGGCATGTATCAGTTAATCACTTTTTCTTTGGAACAATGCGATAGGCTACATTGTCTCAAAGAGGGGTAAAATGTAGACACATAAAAATGTCCTCATAATCATTTTTATCCATTACATATTTCATATAGTCATCTACATAAATCATTTAACCATTTGCATAATCATTAACTCATCCATTTCATTAATCATCAATCCATAATAATTTAAATACATCCATTCCACATTTTATACATAATCATTATATTCATACATAATCATATTTCCATAATCATAAATGCATTTCATAAATACATTTGCATGAGCATTTGTCCATTTCATTAAAAAATTTAATTAATCATTTATCCTTCTCCTACGCATATCATTTAATAAATCCATTATCCTTAATCTCCAACATATCACAAATTACATTTAATTAAAATGGGATAATTATCATTTCTCCATCTCATTCTTTTATCCCATATTCTTCCCAAAATGTGGATTCACCCATGAGGACATCTATATAAGCTCGCTTCCTCTTCACTTTTCAAACACAACTCCAATCTCATTTTGATCAAAATCCATTCTACATAGCCTCTTGTGCTTTTGCTGTAAAAATCTGAGAGCAAAGACAAGAATTGTAGATAGGATAACAATGGAGTTTGATTTCTTTTGAATGCTCATCTTTTTTGGTTTTCATAGTGTAATTTTATTTTGCATGTGTTTTCATTTAAGAAATGCTCCATTGATGTTATGCTAGAATTTTGATTTGGGGTTTATAGTGTAAATCATTTAGCTTTTCAAATTTCAATATGATACACTTATCATTCCAAGTTCACACAGTGATTGTCTCAGGAATACATCATAAGTAAAAAAGTGACTCTCATACACATATCATAGGCACATTAATTACTAGCTCATACACACATCACAAGTACACTAGTGACTAGCTCATACACACATCACGGGTATAACAATGACTAGCTCATACACACATCACGAGTACAATGGTGACTAACTTTGAGCATACATCACATGTTCACTGTCATGTCTCCAAAATAGTAATGCCATAAATCCCAAGTGTTAAAATACAAATAAATTAATAAATAAAATAAATAGCAATATAAATATTAAATATAAGATAAATATGGACCATATCAATATAAAAATATAAAAATATGAAATAACAAATATGATAATAATATATTGGCAAATTATTATAAGTTAGTGTTAAAATATGAAATATTAAAATACAAATAATTAGACATCAAAAATGAAATAGTAAAATAAAATAATAAAATGAATATAAACTGAAATATCATTATAATCATTATTAGTAATAATATTATAATTATAAAATGTTGTTTTCAGAATTGGTATTATTCTGATTATGATTATTAAATAATAGAAACAAAGTATTACAAAGTAGCGGTTCTACTAGTTAGCAATTACTAATAAAACAAATCAGAATTACCTTTAGTCAGTATCTTCACCAAACGATGCATCTCAAAACCATCGGTCAAGTCTATTCCAAAGGCAGCGAGAAAGAAATGCCACGTCCTCTCAACACCACAAGTATTTTAAGGGAACACGCTGAAAATAAAACATCATCGTTGGCTGGGGAAATAAGAGGTTTTTGCAAATGGAAGTGGTAAGTATTAGGTGAGTATTTTCATAACTCTAAATCAACAGTCATAAATACCTAAATACCTTTATATAGTTAGAAAATAATATTTGTTAAATATTTTATGAATGTAAATATTAATGATTGATAAATATATTAGGAATTGGTAATTGATAAACATCTGATATTAATAAATATTAATGTAGCTATTAATATTTGGTAATTGATAAATATATTAGTATTTGATATTGATAAATATATTAATGTAGATATTAATATTTGATAATTGATAAATATATAAATATATATTATAATATTGATGATTGATACCGTATTTACATAATAATATTTATCTAGATGATGTCATTTTGGAATAGTAATTTTATGAATGCACTATTGATTCTCATAACATTGCTAATATGTTATTGGACAACTAATTATAATTATACATACATACATACATACATATATGTATATATGTATGTATGTATGTATGTATGTATGCATGTATGTATGTATAAATTATGATTGTCCAATAATGATGCTTGCAACAATTATTGAGCCTTTGAAAAAAAGATTGAGAGTAAGTTTGATGGAACAAAAGCCTGGGCGAATCTGGCCGAATTATTTCCTCACCTATCACAGTTTTAATGCAATCAACAAGACTTGGACAAGTTGTGTAAAAGACGTGTCAATTCATCTTTTGTTGCCTCCTTCGAGAATGGTATTTCATTCCATTTTATCTCCACAAGAATTCTATAGTTTTTTTCATTATACTCTTTGACCATTTGATGGTAAACTGTAGATTTAGAAGTAGCCCACAACTTTTGAAAGCCTTCGAGCCCACTTCAGAATTCACACAATTCTCCCTATAGCTTCAAAAGTTAAAACATATTTAATGAGAAAGCTATGCAACATGTGATAAGGAACATATTTTATGCCTCACTTGCCATCCCTTATAAGCAACCAATGCAAACAAGGTAACCGGATAAAAACAACTGCGCTTGACACTAACCCTCAGAAGTACTAGATCAAATGAAGTAGCCAGTGTTTCACAATTGAATAACACAACAAAAATACCATGAGATCACTTACTTATTAACAATCTCTAGTTGAATGCATGAATTTCTATTTTTAACGTTGTTTGAAAGCAACACAAACCCACAAAAGCAAAACTAGAAGCTATGTTGCATGAAATAAGGAACATATATTACGTCGCACTTGCCACCATCCCACATAAGTTGTTGGAAATAGGATGCCATTTAATTGCAATCCTAAACATTATTTATTTCATGTATCTCCTAAGTTCTTGGAAAGTGTTCCCCAATAGTAGGATTAGAAAGAGATAAATATTTGATGAAATAATCATGTTAATTGACACTTGTAATTAATTCTAAATGTTAGGAGCATGTGAGGGCCTCCAATATGAGTTCCTAAATAATAGGGGCACGTGGGGCATCCACATGGTAGGTGACACTCACCTTGAGCTCACTTAACTATTCAGAGTAAGATATAACACTTCTAAATGCATGTAAAGATCCTAAGAGTTAGGGTTTGATGTTTGCATGCATGAAGTTTAGTTTAGTTTAGTTCAAATTAGTTCAATTCAGTTTAGTTTAGTTTAGTTTAGTTTAGTTCAGTTATGGTTTAGTTATCTTTAGTTAGTTTTAGTTGAATGCTAGTTGACGTCAGTTAACTTGGAATGCATTACTAATGACTTGAGTTGCATGAAAGATAACAAGGACTACCTTCAGTTAACAGGGGATGGCCATTCTTGCATGAATGGTGTAGAGAAATGTTTCAGTTAACAAGAAATGACTTGGACCCAACTTGGGAGCCCAAGTTGGCTTCTTGGAATTAACTCCTTTGTATGGTAAGATATTTTAGAAGGCTAAGTTAAGTGGGACCTCTCTTGGACACCTACTTTGAGGATGAAGCCTTGAAGATATTTACAGAATAAAGGTTGAGTTTGTACTTCAGTTTGGGATGCCCAAATGCATGAAGATGAGGATTTGACATTGTTCTTCACGACATAGCTTTACTTGCAAGAGATAGGCGTACCTTTTAGGGATAGCGCTTGAGCATTGTAATTGTAACTCTTGTTGAGTTTACAAAGTTGATTAAAGCCTATTTATCTCAAGCAAGTTGAAGATAGTTATTAACAGTTTTATTGTAGGTTGTGAAGAAGATTTGGTGAAGGCAAAAGAAGCATTCTCAAGCAAGAATTGGAGTTATTGTAATCTACTTTAGAGATTGAATAATACATTAATTCTTGGTGGAGTTTTTCCCCGAAAGGGTTTCTCCATGGTATATGCTTGTGTAATTTTTCTAATATCCTATCTAATTCTTCTATAACTTTTGTCTTCATTCTACAAATAGTAAAATGGATTAATAAGATAATCACCCACAAAGAATTTGTAACGAAGGAAAAACATATTTAGATCTGAAATCTTAAAGTTTTACAAAGTATTAAGCTAAGAAAACACCTCAATTTTCAACAAAAGTACCCAAAAGAAAGGAAATGACCCAAATAATCACAACCCACAGGAGCAATCAAATCAAAGAAAGTAAGCAAATAACCACAATGGCGCTCGACAATAACTAGTTTCTGACAATGGAATAACACAAAGGGAATACCTTGAGATGACTTACTACTTAATAGCCTTCAGTCGGTAGGAATGTAGCTCAAAATCATAGAAGTAGAACCATGCCTTGCCGCTTCTACAAAAACTCCAGCAATTTGCAACCCAATTCAATCACAAAAAATGTCAGTTGGAGGACCAAACTTGGCTTTTTAAAGAGTTGTAGATGTACCTAGATTCCAATACACCATCATGAAAATGCAATACCATTTAATGTCCACAGATATTAACACATGAGTTTCGATCCTCCCATACTTGAAATTGAGATGAAATAATTAACTTATCTCGACACCTCTGAGTTTGGATTCACATTGCATTGCTTTTGATTGACATGTGGAAGCTTGCACATTTTAATGATGTGCAATTTGTACCCGCCTCTTGAGACGCATGAATTTTAGTGATTGCTAATCACACATTTTGTTATGTGCTTTATTGTACCTGCCAATTGATTATACATGAATGTTCATGATAACCAATTCATGCATACTTTACTTACGCTAAACACATCTCCTGAGCCGTCATCCTCTGTCAATCCTTCTGACAATCAGTACTAACTATTTTCATATCATCTTCCCTGCCAAAGAGAACCACACAGTTAGCAATACCTAATCTAAACCTCCACTAAATTTATATCCAAATTTATCTTCCTTCATTGCTTGACAGGGCCTTCATTCTTGCATCACCCCCATAACACTTCTTTCCAAATTTATCTTGCCTCTCTTGATTCCTACAAGAGATTATTTGTTTCTCCTACATCTATGGACATACATAGAGCTGTGGATTTCATTCACAGTTAGCAATTATATTTTCCTTCATTTCTGCTTTTATAATGCTATGTTTTAGGTTAAATAATTTCAAATCAAACAAACTTGCTTTTGATCATCTCCAAGATACATCTTTGTAGAGCAGATTTTTTAGAATGAAGAACTTGTACTTCCATATATTTCTCTCCTTGATGGATCTCTCTCCTGTTGCATAATAAAACAGATTCAAATCTTGCAATACCACTTGATAGTTAATCTGAATCAATTCATGAGATACTAAGAAATATTTTGTTGTTATAGAGAACCATTTCCCCATTTCCTTAGGGCCTTCATTCTAACCCCACCCTCATACACTACTTTTCACATTTTATTTAAAGCAATCTAACTTTTGACATTTGATTAATCTTGATCACTACATTTATGTATTTTCCACACTATGTACTTTGCCTTTTTCTAGTTGAATCAAGTCCTATAAATTCATAGGAAAAACATTGATTTGAGCTCCATACATTTTAAATTTTTGATCTTGAACACACCCTATGTTAGCTAGCCCATCTGCAACTTGGTTTGCTTCCCTATAAGTGTGGTTGATCTGAAACATCTCAAACTTATCTAACAAAACCAAAATCTGCTTAAGAACATAATTGATTTTCCAGTTGCTTGATCCTTTGTCTTTACAAGCATTTACAACTAGCAAGGAATCCCCCTTAATTACCAATTTGGAAACCTTATGATGAACAACTAAAAGTAAGCCATGAAGGAGAGCATGCACTTCTGCTTGATTATTTGTACCATTTGGCAATGAAATTGACTTTGCACCTATTATTGAACCCTCATGATCCCTTAGCACTACACTGGCCCCTGACAATCCAGGATTACCTCGAGATGCACCATCAAAGTTTAGCTTGACATAACCATTAGGGGGAGGCAACCATATCACCTTTTTCTGTCAATTTTGACATTTACAGTCAATATGCTACCTTTGAAAGGTATAACCAAAAACTTCCATTCCTTCAACTGCTTAACATCCCAATCAATAAATGAAGAGCCCACATGTTTAGTGTTTTGTACATATGCATTAGTAACTTCACAAATAGATTTTTCCAGCTTTTCCAACACTGAATCTAAGCTAGATTTTTCTTTCTGAAATATCCTTTTATTTCTTTCCCACCAAATGCACCATATCACAAAAGAAGGTATTTTTTTCCATATGCTTGCAAAGAGAGATGATTTATATAAAGTAGGCCAGGACATGAACATATCCCAAAGCTTATGAGGAAGAGGGGAACTCCACCCTAACTTGGATTGAACAAAAATCCAACAGGAATTTGCAAATGAACAAGTCAAGAATAAATGATCCACTTCTTCTATAATTGCTTCACAAAGCACACATTTGAATAGAGTTACAATTCCAAGTTTTACCAATCTCTCACTTGTTAGCACCCTATGCTTTAATGCCAACCATGAGAAACATCCTGCCTTGGGCATAACCATTGGATTCCAACAAAATGACAAAGCTCTTTGTTTACTCCCCTGCTCTTGATCAGAGACAACAACCTTGTACTGCATTTTTACTGTATAATTACCTATTTTTGAAGGGGCCCAAATCAATTTATCAGCCCCTTTCCCAATGAAAACTGTTCTACACTTTAGAGCCTTGATCAATTCTGTTTGCTGAGCATGTGGTAAAATTGAAGAAAGCAAAAATTTCCATATTATAGCCCCTGCTTGCCCATCTAAATCTTGGATATAATCCTTAAGTTTTATCCCCCATTTTTTTGTTGTATAATCAATTGTAGCTTGAAAATAATACAACTTTTCCAATGGTGGAAATCCATTCCACGAGTCTTGCCAAAAAGTTGCACTCTCTCCATTGTGAATTTCCCAAGCTTGGTATTGAACTATTACCTTTCTATAATCTAACAAGAAATTCCACATCACAGACCCTTGAGGAGGGTTAGATATGGTGAGAATACACACTAGATTGTCAGTATCAAGATACTTACATTGCATAATTTTACACCATTTTCCTTATGGTCTTGTATACAAATGCCATACTAATTTTTCTCCCAATGCAATATTCCTTGCCAACATATTATGCACCCCTACCCCTCCTTTTAGCTTCTCTTTACAAATATTTTGGAGTGAAACTAAAGGAGTTTTTATTTTAGCAATTATTGAGCCTTATAAGTAATAATGACTCTTTACAATAAACATGAATAGATTGTATATATATATATTTATGTATATCCTTATCCTATGATCAATCAAATGTAAGGTTGAAGTAAGCGAGTTAGGAGGATGTTGTTTACATGCTCCCCCATGCTAAGTAGCCCACCTCGAGGGTGGAATAATCTTGGTTGGATGTTCCCGTTGCTTGGGGTCAAGAGGTGGGTAGTCTTGGTCGGACACTCGTGCTCTTGGGCTTAGATGGGTTGAGTAGTTTACAGACAACCCTTTCAAAACTTTCCTATCAATCCAAACTATGATTGATTGTTGGGATGGATATGAGGAATTTCAATTATAAGGGGATGGAAAAGAGAGCATGGATAGGGAAAGCAGATACAAGTGTATCCACTAAGTATCCCACCTCAAGGGTGGAATAGTCTTGGTCGGACGTTCCTGCCACTTGGGGCCAAGGGGTGGGTAGTCTTGGTCAGATGCTCATGCTCTTAGGCTTAGATGGATAGCTTTGGGTGGAATTATCCTGCTTCTCATCCAAGTCCTATTATGATTAGAGTTTCCACTATGCATAGTCTTGGAATAGTTATGTATCTTAAATTGATAAGACATTTATTATGTTTGGATCACATGAATTATATTTTCAATATTATCTAACATGATTGCAGGGCCTAAAGCCAAGATTTATCTTGTTTAAAACATTGAGTGGTAAGTTATAGTCCTAACTACATCAAGTGTGTGATTCTAAAATAAGATTTAGGGTAATCTCCAAAAAGGGACACTACATTCACATAAAAATTAACTAGTAAAGAGGAAATAGATGCAACCTACTGCATGCATCATCCTACTACCTAATTCACAATCACATAAGCTCGTAGGCATATCTCACTTGAGAAAGGAATGTTAGTGGATCCTATACTACATTGTAGGTCCCATCCTTTTTCCAATCTACTGCCATCTATGATGACAATGAAGCATCCCATGTTACTTAATATCATTGCTAGAAAGGGCATGGATATAACAATATGCACAAAACTCAAGGACATTTACATAAGTATAAAAGTGCATAGCGAGTGATGAACACATCCATAATGAGTGACTATCATCTACCCTTTTAGTGTATCTCAGATAGAAAAGGAATATTGATGCATTACATGCAATAGTGTGAGTCCCATCTTCTTCCTTAGTCCTTTGCACCAATTGTGATGATGGCAAGCATCCCATACTACTTGCGATCATCATTGGATAAGGAGAAAGTAACATGAACACATCACATGAAACCATTAGCAAGATTCTCATAGCCCATTGACCATCATGTTGATAGATTTCAACATCTATTGCCCCTAGGCCACCAACAAGTTTTTTCACCCAAGGAGTAGCCTTTGACATATACCACCTAGTGATTTTGGTGATATTGTCAACTAACCCCTTCACAATATGGGTAGCAACTAGCATTGACAACCTTGGTGCTATAGGCGGCTACTTGATAACCTTCCTAATACAACTATTAGTTTTGATTTTCATTATTTGCATGGTAGGGTAACAACTAGCTCAACCGCTATAGTATCACATGCTGAATAGCCCTTATCAATCCTTCACCTATGTGAACTAGGTGAATGCCAACTAATCCATAAGATACAATAATATTTGTAGGCACTTTCCGTTTGAAAGGTCTAAGGATAGCCTACTAATTTCTCCAATATCAAACCCAAATCTAACTTGGGGTGGGGTTCTTGTAGCCATGTACGCATAATCTACACATCATAGGGGTTCACAAGTACTATTCAAGTGGCCTAGATATGTATATCACAATCAAGTGATTGGGAGCTTATACATAGAGTCCTACATGTTTGGAGTTAAATTTTACACACATAAGAATCACATGAATCCCGCATGAGATGCCCTCTATTCAACATGTACACAAATGTAAATGCCAACTTATAAAGTAAACAACCCACTCACTTCATTCAAATTTTTAACCATAATACATTATTCAAAACACATTCTTTATTAGAAAGATACAAGGAAAAATATCCAATCTTACTCAATACTACTTATAGTTTTTCTTATAGATGGCATAGGCAATCTTATGAAATGTCATTCCAAAATAAAAAAAATAAAGCACATAGCAACCACAATTAGACCATCCATAGCCCATAAAAAATCTGTTGTTTTCTCCATTAGATCTTGCTAGCCATATTTCACATCATTATTGGATACAAGTTGCCAAGTTTCCTTAACTCATCCACAGCAATTTAATACAAATTTTAGCCTCAAATTGAAGCCTACTAAAGAGGGAAGGTCAAAAAATTTTAGGAACAAACCAAACCTTGGAGTTATCCCCTAAACCTCCCTCTCTATAGATTTGAGCTCACAAGAGGCATTGTTTGCCTAAGAATGCCTACATACTTGATTCCAAATAGGATCAAAATCACATGTAATTCTCCATACAACATCTCTAGAAGGATATACACAAATTCTCATAACCAAGGCTTCATTAATGATCCCCCTCAATTAATATCACTTAACAATAAATAAAAAACATAACTAAGCTCACAATTGAGCAACTCATACTATAACACTTAAAAGGATATCAAGATATTGAATCAAACTCCACTCGTTATTAATCATTATTCAAATTGAATATACCAAATCTCTTATAGGTTTATCTCATCGACATGGGGGCTAGGCTTATTACTCAACAAGAAATTACCTTGGTTCACACACCCATTAGGTTAAATAAAAAGTTAGACTAGTTCCTTACAACTCTTCATATTTCCCAAGGGTATGAGATGCTAAAATTATTGATGACAGTGCAAAAGATAATTATCTTATCATATTATGATGACATTAATAAGTCCGTAGGTTTAGTTATAAATATATATGAAGCTCCATAAATATTGTACCCACTTGTAACATCAAGACTTCCAATTGAGGGTCAAGTATCACTTACATTTGTCTAATTTCTAGGACACAATAGTAATCAAGGATATAATAGTCTTAAGAACATATTCCTAATTTCTCATGCTTAGTTGACCAACAAACTGTACTGTTTAATTTAGAGTTCAAACATTAATAAAAAATCATAATCATACTCTAAAAATGGAATGACAACCCATCATATATTGACTTATATCCTTGATTATTAATAACATATCCCAAATAGATGTTAGAATGTCTTTTAATAATATATTAACAACCAATTACCCATGTTTGCACTCACTCTTTTGATATTTATTTTAATGTGATCTAAGTTGTAATATAAACCATTCACTTGATAACATTTTTCTGTTCATAAAATAATTCAACAAAGACACCATATTTTGATTGAAATATACCCACTAATGGTTACAAAACTCGGAGATATAAATTGAATTAGTGACTACCCGATAAGCATAGCAACCATATTCCTTTTAAATTTTCCACAACCCAGATTTATAATTTAGCTTGGGCTTATTATATATATCACTTATTATCTACTATTAACATTGGAATTCATAAGCCAAAATTAGCTACAGGGTTGGAGAACAAAAGTATGACAATTCATTAAGCAAAATCACTGAGAAAAATATTACGCAAAGAAGGAAAGAAATAACTCATCTATAATAGATGTGTGGCTACCCTTGCGAATGCTTTGGTGAACCAGAGCTCTTGTTTCTCCTCCTCTACAGCACACCACTTCTGCTAATATTCTCTTGAATTCCTCTATCCTTTATGCTTTGATGGAAGTCCATAACTTGTTCCAATGCCCTCACTTCTATTCAGTCAGAGAGTTTTCCTGTAACTTTACACAGAGCACACATCTGAATAATCATTGTCTGGTTAGGAGAAAGCCCTGAGGAGGAATTAGAGGTGTCCTTTATCAAAAGGCACAAGCACCTTGAATTACTATCATGAACTTCCTTAACATTGGTACAACAACCATTTATATGTTGTTCCTTGTCCTTTCTAGAAATCTAGTACATGGCTCCAAATATTGGAGAGTCGATTCACATTCTTTTCCATCGATATGTAAATCCCCAAAAGCCATACAAAACAATAGCACACTCACAAAACTAATGTACACTCACTTCACCATCTTAAATCCCCAATAGAAATACAAATACCATATTATAAATTCTTCTTCAAATTGATAGTCTAAATGCTAAAAAGATCTAATTGGATGGCAATGCCATTGATATCAACTCCTCTTTATAGCTATGTTATCAGAAATGAGAAACGAAAAATCACAACGACAATATGAAAAACAAGATATTTAAGTTTCCTATAAAAAACCGATTTTATATATATTAATTATTTTATATTATAAAATATTTAATAATATATTATATTTACAATTTTTTTTTTACAAATACATTATATTTCTAATCTAATGAAAGCTTAACAAAATAATTCTATATTTTTAACAGCAAAGTGGAAAACTACTTTTTAAAATATTAATATTTGGTTAGAATAAATTAGTGTCAAATAACAAAATTATTTTTAAAAATACCAATGTATGTGAAATGTTGGATATGTGAAGTCTAACGGACAACCTCTTGAACTTCTTTTATTTTCCCTCTAATTGCACATCTCTTCGACTTCTTTGGAGATGGATATATTTGTGGATAATGTAATTGTTTAATTGCATTGCATAGCTAAAAAGCTTGATGTTGTATGTATAAAACAAAAGTGCTATTCTCTTCTCAAATTCAAAATGTTTGTGAGCGGGAGCGCTGCCGGTGATGCCCAATGAGCGTTTTCTGCTAATGGCGCTGCACCTGGTTCTGCCTCTCCTGGGTGGTCACCAGTTGTGGGTCTTATTGCGTGTGGAGTTGGTGTGAATGGGCATTTCTCTATCCTCCTACAATCTGCAAATGGTGTTGATGCTATGGGCTTGGGTGTGACTGTTGCTGGGGTCGGCCAGGTGGATTGTGTGGGCCCTTCTCCTTTGGTGGATGGGGCTCGTTTTTGTCCCGACTTGGCTTCTCTACGGGAGAATGGTGTTTGTGCAAATGATTTGTTACCTGGGTTGGGTGCAGATCCCTCTCTTTCTGTGGGGCCACCTATTGCTCCTGCTTTTGGTGGTCCTCCTGCTAGCTTTAGGGCTGTTTTGACTGTCTCTGGCGGGGGCTCTGATGCTTCAAAAACTATTGTGGGCTCTATTCTTGGTGATGCTACGTGGGTGGATGTCCCTCTTGCTAGGGGCTTTCCTTCTGTGGGCCGGGTGAAGTCGTTCTTTGAGGCTGCTAAGGTGGGTACACAACCTCCTTCTCAGTCTTGAGTTTGGCCTCTGCCCTGTGCTCGTGATTCCCCTATTGTGGTCTATGGACCTGAGGTTACTGAGAACGAGGATTTCTACTCAAAGCAGGGCATGGTTTGCAGGTTTAATGGCTTGTGGCCCTCCCTTCCTGATCTCTATGATTGGGTAACCGCCTCCTGCATGCCGTTGGTCTCTGGTGAGATTGAGCTCTATCCCAGCGCAAGGGGTTTCTTTTTAGCAACCTTTGCTTCATTCGCGAAGCGAGACCGTGTGCTGGACAAGGGGTGGATGTGGGGTATTCATTCACTGTCCATCAGGCCTTGGTCTCGTTCTTTTAATCCCCTTACAAAGCTGTTGAATACCAGACCAGTTTGGGTTCGACTGCTGAATCTCCCTCTTCATTTTTGGGAGGATTCATGTTATGAGGCTATTGGCAACACCATTGGTCGCTTTTTGATGGTGGAATCTATGACTCGGGAGATGGGGCATACTACAGTAGCTCGGTTATTAATTGATTTGGACATCTCCAAACCTCTCCATGGTGATGTGGTCTTATTGGTGGAGGACAGACCTTGGAAGCAACTCTTGAACTATGAGGGTCTCCCTTTTCGGTGTAGGAGATGCTTCTCTGTGGTTCATTTGGCCTCTAGTTTCCCACAAGCCCACCGCAAAGGTGCTGGTACTTGGTGGAAGGATGCTCTCTTGGATCACCTCACGATGGGTTCTCCTCCTTTGGAAGCTTCTTCTGCGGAGGTCGACCTTATTGCTTCTTCTTAGGAACCTCGATCTGCTTCTCTTCTGGCTAACATTCCCGTGGAGCCTCTACTGGCTCAATTTGTTGATGCTGCTTTGTTTGAGCCTCTGCTGGCTCAATCTGCTGACGCTGTTTTGACTGAGCCTGCCTAAACTTCGTTCCTTTCCTTTGATGGTCCTTCTTTCGATCTTGTTTCCTCCCCTGCGTTGTTACCGTCTCCCCCGCAGTGTGGTGGCTCTTTGCCCTTGGTGGCTTCTATTGATCCGCTTCTCTTGCCTCGCTCGATGGACTTGGATTCTAAGTCTTCTTGGTCTGTTGTGCTGAGAAAGAAGAAGGGACTCCCTTGATCTGCTGCATCTTCGCGGCCTAGGGTTAAGGGAGTCAGATTAGTCCCCTCAGATTTTGGGGTTGTCTAGTTCTTGTCTGTGTTTCGACAACTGTCTGTTAGCTGTTTCTGTGTGGTATGTCCTCTTTTCCTAGTTCCTTTTTGGGTTGAACTAGCTTCTTTTTTGGCCCTTTGGGCTTTCTGTGTAAAGGGTACAACACCCTGTAAATGTTGCTTATCTTATCAAAAACAAAAAGTGCTATTAATATAGAGCTTTTCCCCACTTCCCATGGATGTAGTCAAATTGGTGAACCACGTATATTTGGTGCACTTGTGTTCTCATTTGATTTTAGTCTTGCATCTTTATTTTTGTTTTGCAATTTGTTTATCTGCACTTTGTTATTCAACAATTGGCATCAAAGCTTGGTGAAGAAGCTCATTGGGAATTTATGAAACAATTTCTGGGAAGATGGAAGAAACAAATAAATTGAGAATCAAAAAATTCTTAGGGAAAATTTTTGGATTGTGGAAGATGTAGATGGAATCATTGCTGATTAAAGGAGACCTCTCACTCACGTTGGAAGAAAAAGCCAAGAATCCAAACATGATGACTGATGAGGAGTGGAAGAAATTGGACAAGAAGGCAAGAGCAACCATTATCCTCTCTTTATCCAACAATATTTTATTTAATGTTTGAGTAGAAAAGACATCGAAAGGATTGTGAGACAAATTGCGCGACATGTATGAGAGGGTTTCCACTTCTAACAAAGTTTTCCTCATGAAGAAATTGTATACTTTGAAGATGAAGGAAGGAGGCAATGTGTCCTATAATCTCAACAAATTCAATACATTAATTAGCCAATTGATTTCCGTGAACATAAATTTGGATGACGAAATCAAAGCCATCTAGTTGTTGTGCTATCTGCTGGATAGCTGAGAAGGTGTGGTGATAGCAATCCACAATTTAGTGTTTGAAAAAAATACACTCACATTCGATGATGTTGTTGGTACTCCCCTTAGCGAAGATATGAGGAGGAAAAATCAAGGAACCTCATCGGGTGATGCCTTGATTTTTGGCAATAGAGGGAGACCTCAAAAAAGATACAAAAATAATAATCGAAGGAGATCAAAATATGCAAGATCTAAGTCTAGGGGAATAAATGAAGGTTGTCAATTTTGTGGTAAAGGTGGTCACACCAAGAAGAATTGCTGGTCATACAAAAATGTGCAAAATCAGTAAAAGGATAGTGAAGTTAACACCACATATGGACAAGATGAAGGTGCTTTGGTCATGTCAACAAGTGAAACTACAACTGGTTTGTGGGTGTTGGACTCCAGTGCCTCTTTTCACACAACTCCATGTCGGGAAGCTTTCAATAACTATCAAAAAGGCAAACTTGGTAGAGTTTATCTTGGCGACAATGAACCATGTGATATTATTGTTAAAGATGATGTGATGTTGTGATTAAAGAATAGAAATAAACGACTATTGTGGGGTGTGAAACATGTTCCCAAACTTAAGATAAATTTGATTTTTGCGGGACAACTTGATGCTCAAAGATGTAGCATCACATTTTCTTCAAACACTTGGAAGGTGACCAAAGGAGCCTTAGTGGTTGTATGAGGCCACAAATTGGGTACTTTATATGTTCTAGAAAGTCATGATGAAGTGGGAGTTGTGATGGTGGTTGTGGATAGTGGGACAAAACTTTGGCACAAGAGTCTCAAACATATGAGCAAGAAGGGACCTAAAATAAAGCTCAAAAGGGATCAACTTCTAGGTTTGAAATATATTAATTTGGAGTTGTGTGAGCATTTTATCTATGACAAACAAAGACGGATTAGCTTCTCAAAGACTAGACATGACAAGAAGTCAAAGCCTTTGGAGCTCATGCAGTCGGATGTGTTTGGTCCTATGGAGGTAACCTCTATTGGAGGGGCAAATTATTTTGTTACTTTTCTTGATGATTGCACCCGCAAAGTTTGTGTTTATATGCTAAATACGATATCAAAAGTATTTAGCAAATTTAAAGCTTTCAAAGACATTGTTGAGAATCAAACTGAAAATAAAATGAAATGTTTAAAAATGGATAATGGTGGAGAGTTTTTCTCTTTGGAGTTTGATCATTTTTGTGCAGATAATGACATCCAACATATCAAGATTGTTCCATTCACTCCTCAAGAAAATGGTGCAACCGAGAGGATGAATTGAACTATTTTGGAGAGAGCTTGGTGTATGCTCTCTAATGTAGGTTTGGGCAAGGAATTTTGGGCAGACGCAGTTACCACAACAATGTACTTGATTAATTGAGGCCCTTCATCGTGATTGGATTCTAACATTCCGAAAGAGAAATGGCTAAGAAAACGAATTTTCTACAATCACCTACGGGTCTTTGGCTATGAAGCATTTGCTCACATTCCCAAAGAAAAGAGAACAAAATTGGATCCCAAATCAAAACAATGCATCTTTGTTGGCTATGGAGAGGAGCAGTATAGTTTCCAATTGTGGGATCTGATTGTCAGTAAACTAATCCGCAGTCATATGTGGTCTTCAATGAGAAGGTTTTTCCAAATTTGCAAACACAGGGGACACAAGTAAAGGAGTATGTGCCATTATCAGACATTACAAATGATAGTGATATTCTTCACACATTCACAATTTTCACATCCAAATGTGGCACCAACTATGTCTCAACAGAAACATGGCATTGACAATTCACAGACACTGGAAATTGGAGGTCCCACACCATGTTCTTCTACACCCACCCCCTTCATTCTACCGTCCCGTGTTTCTTGTATGCCATCGCAGCCTGCTGTGCGTGAGCTACGCTCTCCATCACAACCTTCACTTATTCCATACTCTGCACACACATTTGGCAATGTTGGTGAAATTCAACACTCACGGGTGAGGTGTGAGGTGGATCCCACGCGTTCCACTCACACATTATCTTTGGCGCCTCCTTTAATGTTTGCGCCCAACAGCCAGGCTGCGGGTAGAGGCGCTGAGGAAACTCCCATGCAAGCATTTGACTATGGTGCCCTCCCTCGAAACTTCCATATGCAACTTCAAAACTCCACGCAACATCATACGTAGCCATTTCATGTCCATACACAGCTGAATGATAGCCTTCCATAGGCACGTATTGTGGGCAATACAAATTCCACGCTGGACATAGAGCAGACATTCAGCTTGAAATCACCTAACATAGCTTTATAGAAATTTCACGCAGGGCATTACAAATTTCTCGTAACATAGCTTTATAGACACTCGAAGTTATGGATTATATTACTCAACTTTCTTCCACCACGCTTGACATGGGAGTTAAGTGATATAAAGACGCATCCATCTCCTTTGTTAGCGTTATCTTTATTCTGCAACAAATATCACGTTTTCTTGGCAAAAAGTTCAAATGATTTTAACATGGCTTTTCTATTCTTGCCAACATTTTGAAGCCTTTAAGAGATGATGAGTACCCATACCTTCACATGGTGCCCATACTGGCACCCTCTTGTCCCCTTTTGTTCGTTTATTTTCCATGGTGCCCATGATTCTCATTTAATTCCTCCTTAGCACCTTACATGGGTTGATACCATCATATTATTATTCCTATTTATTTTTGTGTAACTTGTTAACATAGCGTAATCATCTAGGGTCCCACAACTCCTCTCTAAATGTCGCTTCAATTTTTTTATCCTTCCATATTCATTCACCATGGAGGCAATTGATGTGAGGATGTGGCACCCAAAACAATAAGATGGCTATAATCAAAGCACATTTTTATATAAAATAGAATATAATATGAAGTTTTTAATGTCCACAATGTGAAAAGTAGTATGTTGAACAACAAACATTATTATTTTAGCTTTCTAAATGGCTAATCTTCTATTATTTAATTTGATGAACTTTTATTTTTTTGATTATCTGTTCATTGATTTTTTTTTAAAGAAGCTATTGTTAAAGTACTCAAATAATTGACCTTGACGTCATTGTAAACTTTGCTCTTTAAAATAAAGTGTTCTTCTAATTCAATTATCCAAGATATGCGAAAAACACAAACTCTCTCCTTCCGTTCTCTTTGCTTCTTCCATCAATTTGATTCACATGAAAGATGACGAGAGCTAGCCCTTAATTGAGATATGATAATCTTTGCTCTCTAAAGGATATACACTCCCAATATAGGCCTTTTGTTGATGATCATAAATAATGTTTATTCATCAAGATAATATTTCTTTTGTAACACCTTTTTCTCATAGACTTGCAATATTTTTCTATAGTAAAAGTCTTTATTTCTTTGCCATTATTAGAACATTTGCTTATCCACTTGAAACTTGTTTTAATCCAATACATTTTTTTTATTGTTTGAAACTTCTTTGATGACAACCTTGGACTGTGTATTTACCTCTACCCACTTAATTATTTTTTTAGATGCCCTCGAAGACACAACATAGCAATGGTTTTAATAGAGAAGGAACTAGTTTCAACTAGAAAAATGTTATAGAGGATGAAGCTTATATTTGAATTTGCTTTTGATAGTTTATTTTTGGGTTCTCTCCATTTGCTTCCAATTTAAGTTTAAAGTGCAACTAGCCCATAATTTGCATCTATAAGGAACCACCATAATTACCAATACTCCAAATAGGATTTGGATATTTTTCCAATCCCATAACTCTCTATTTGCCTCTATTTTGCAAAGCATAAAGTGCTCTTCAACCTCCCAAAGTTCTCTTCCTTCTACAAATTTCCAACTTGAATTTGTTATTGAAATCAATCTGAAGGTACTTGTATTGTGTTACACATTTTAGAATACTCCCTTCAAAAAAAGGTTAAGCTGATATTTTTTCTTTTTGTTGAAGAAAACCATGTTGGTGTTGACTTGTATACTCACCACCTTGCGAAAGTGTTGAAAGACATATAAGTGCTCTTGTAACCCTTGAACAAACATAGCAATCAAAAATGAAATTATTGACATACAAATAAGCCTCACAACATACTCTCCCAAAAGAACACCATCCTCTCACAAATTTAACCTTCTTCAAGTTTGTCAATATATAAGCCAAAAAAAGTATGTGATAAAGGGCATCCTTTCTTAACTCCAACATTGCTCTTAAAACTTTGTAAAAGACTTGGTTGAGTTTTATTTTTTTTACTTTCACTCTTGAGAGAGCCTATGGACAACTGCTTTATATTGCTCTCAGATACTAAAATCCTTTATTTTACACTCTAACTTATTCATGAGAACCAAGTCAAAAGTTCTTTTTGCAATAAGAAATTATTTTGCACCATAACTTACTTCCTATAAACTTGTATATGGGAGTAAATTGTGTTTTAAAAAAAAAATCAAATAATTTAGATGTATTCCTATTGTGGAAGTAATTAAAGTGGGAATTTAAGATTGAAATAAATGAAAAATTTTAATTTGAAATGAAAAAGAAAGCTATCCATGTAAAAAAAAAAAATTGTTTGTATGACAAAGGATTGAAAGTACAAGTATTTCTTAATCAAATTCTTTTTAATAATATAATCACAAATAATTATTGAGCATATATCCACACCTATAACAAATTAACTAGGCATCCACTATGTAGAAGTATTAAGAATTCATTGACTTAGAGATAAAAAAATGATAACCTACCTACTATGATTCTCTCAATCATAAATACACTCTAAGAAGCTATGGTGAACCCAAATACAATGTGTTGCATCATGATTAAATTTATAAGCAACATAAAAGATGGCTTGCCATTTGCCATTTCTTCAACATAACCACCAAATCAGGTACTTGAACCCATGATTACATGGTGAAACCACTTGGGAGTAGCTTTACTTTAGAAAGATTATGTGTGGGAGGGGAAAAGTGAAAGGTTCCCAACCCAAATTTGATCCAATTTTTCCGAGTTTGATTTCTGATTTGACTTTGACCAACGAATAGGGAATTTGTTTTTCTATTTTATGAGTTTTTTTGTGATTTTGGGTGGTTTTATGATTTTTTGAGGTTTTGTGCTTGATAATTGCGAAAAAAAATAGATGCTAAAGGAACATAAATGACTAAAATAAAATTAAGAATTATGATTTTCCTAGGACAGAAAATGTAATTTTTAGAATTAATGAAATTAAACCACAGATTACATAGAATTTGCATACCCAGAAGCCAACACTCAATTTATTGAATATTTAATTGCTGGAACCAAAACATATACAATAAAGATCTAATATAAAGTTTGATCTATTCCTTAGTGGTCTGAAAACCTTAATTTCCAGCTAGGGTTTGAGTGAAAATGACACCCAAATAGTACGCCCAATTGGCGAATGCACTGAAATGATGATATTTGCTGATAAGAAGCCCCAATCTACAATTATATTATGATAAATCACTACTGCAATCAATTCTGAATGCAAATTAACATGTGATGAAGACCAATGATGCCCAAATGGAAACCCTAGGTAGATTTCCTTGTTTTGTGAATTGGGTTTTCATCCAATTCACTATCCTCCAAGGGATTTCGTCCACAGAAGACCTGCATGCTGCTGAAACTCTCTTCTAGAGCTCAAACTTGCAATTTGCTTTTGTCAAAATGAAAATAGAATGCCCAAAAATGAGCCCAAGATATTACTTTATAACCTCCCATGATCTTTTTTATAAAAGCTAATAAAATAATCCTCCCAAAAGGCTAAGCCCATCTTGAGGGTCTTTCCTCATCAAATGAAAGGGCCACTTTTTAAAAACAACTTTGAATTACTAGGATACAAGCACTTTTCACTATTCATTTATAATTTTCTATTACTATTCACTTTTTACTATTCCATTAAAGCAAACTTTAATATTTCCAATTTATCCCTGAATTCATCAACTGAACTCTAACTAAAAGGCTCGTAATGCTCCCAGCTAAGCTCCACCGCCCTCGATTGGGTCCCTTAACTATTCAGCTAACCTACAGGAACCATAATAGTAGGCCAACTTCCGCTTTAGTCCGATTTGCCTAAGGAAGGGACATTACATTCCTCTTTTCCTGGGGTTGCTTGTCCTTAAGCAATTGTATGCCAGTCTGTTGCTCCACTCTGATATACATGCCATATAACCATAACTCCTGAAGCAACTCACCACGATCACTGAGTACCAATGCACCATCCATGTCAATACCTAGATCCCAAATCGTCCTACCCATTTAGCTATAGATATCCATCATAATACAAGCAACACATACCATCCATCTGTAAGAGGAGGCCATAAAAAAACATGGAAATCAACTTCCATATGCACATGAAACAACTCATTAGGCCCCAAAATGTTGTCGTAACTCAGGTCTGAAGAGAGAATGAAGTCATACGAGTCATCATACATGTCAAAGAAACCCATGTCATACTCCCTGTTGACCCCATGAATGTGCTTCCAAGTAGGACAACTACTATCCCATAATGAATTAATAGGGATGAAGTCAACAATCAACAAATAGAAAGCTGGCATACTATAACAAATCGATGACATAACCATAGATGAGTTATGGATGCCTTCAACACCCATCCAAGGCAACTTTTGAGTGGCTGGTCCACTATGAGTGTTATCACCAAAATCAACAACCAAAAATTCTGAAGTCCCCATTCTATTATCCAAATGACATGTCTCATCAACTTCCCTAGTGAGTAGGGGTGGAAGTGGCTCAAAGAAGCCGTCAACATTAAATGTCGTCAACATTAAATGTTACAAGGCTGCAAAAATCCTCATTGTATGATTCTTCAATCTGTTCAACTCCTACACCATTTACCTTGTCATCTTGTGCTCTCAGAATAGCTACTATACAAGACCGAATTTCTGACTGATGCAAGAAGTGATTGTGCCTACTCAAAAGTAGACAAGGATCAACAATCTTCCTTCCTTGTTTCCCTTCCAATGGATAGCCATGCTTGTAACTCTACCCATTTGTAAGTGTTATGTTCTTATCAACTCCAAAACCTCTTTGAAGGGGTGCAAATGTGGATAAGAAATACCATGCTTTATTCCTTTTTGTCTTTCCTCACTTCGTCCTATCCAATTGATATCTTTTTTGTAGTTACCCTCCATCCTTCTTATCTTGTTGTCATGGAACATAACAATAGTATGCAATTTGTATTTATGATTTGTGCCAGTCTAAGTGTATGAAGGTAGGAAATCATCATTACACCCATTCTCAACAAAGACATAGTGATTTCCATCATTATAAACTATTCTAAACACTACTGTATCAAAACTGAAATCACACATCTTCATACCCAATAATGAAGAATCACAATCAAACCATGGAGAATAATCTATCCAACAATCCACAAACTCCCATATGGAATCCTCATCAATATAAAATTGTGTCAACTCAATGGTTTGAACTAGCCTATCAAAAGGAACCAATGTACCTTGCAGATCTAAATTACCTCCATCTACATTGCCACACACATGCATGTCATCAATGGTTGGCCCATGATGATCAAACAAAGCTGATTGCCTCATTCCTTTTACCATCTCTAGATGCTGTTTTGCTTGACCAACAATTAGCTTAGCTTTCTTTGCTCTCGCTAGCCAAATGTTACACTTCTCTTGAGTCTTTTCCACATCCTCAAAGGTCTGATATACAAAATCAGATTGTGTAGTGCCCTGTTTTTCAACATAATTACCATAACCAACACTCCAATTTTGTATGCCATCATTAGTAGACCATAAGTAACTATCATCCAAAGGTGCTAGCATGTTTATTTCATGAGACTGCAAAACCATAGGACTGCTGTCTTCAAACAGATCAAATATAATGTCATGCCAATCCATAAATTTGTCATCAATTTCAACATTCAAATGCTTACCATCAAATGTTGGTTCAATACAAGCATTCTCACATGCAAACGTTAGGTCTTCATGAAGCACATCATGACCCAAAGCTACCATGGATTTGGCTGCTATTTGATGAAACAACACTTGAGGGATTTCATAATCACTTGTTTCCCATCATGTATGAAACTCAACTCCATTTCTTGTAAATCTTGGACAACCCTTTGTAAAGAATGTAGCCATTGCATACCAAGTACAATTTCATCGCTCTTCAAATCAAGTACATAAAAGTCATCACAAAGGGTATACTCATCAAAGATAATGCTAAGCTTACTTACTTTCTTCTTGCAAAGAATAGTAAGTCCACTTGCTAAAGCCCTCAAAATGTTCACAATGCAAGCCTCTTTTCTTTACCAAACCATCGTCAATGTAGTTATGTGTAGCTCCAATTGCATTGTGATCTCTGTCCTCCATATGCTCAATCTCCTCACTAACCAAAATGATTGGATCCTCACATGGGATCTCTGAGTGTAGTGTCTCAGCCATCTCATAATCATCAATGTGTGAAGGACAAGAAGCAACATGCTTGTCTGTGAAGTCATAGATCTTTATCTTCTCTTCCCTTATGGGTGGAGGGTCATTAACTAAATGTGTTCCCAACTAAAGAGTATGGGCATCATGGCTGCGAGTTTTCTCTTTCATGGTCCTCGATGCAAGTGCAAAGAGGTGATCTCTATCTGCAAGAAGGTGCACATAGTTTGTTTTCATCTTGATCAAAGCTTCTTGCAACACTTCACGATCCTGGGGCCTATTTTCCCCCCACAAATCTGGCACCATCTCATAAATGTGATCAAAATGGGATAAGGCTGCCATGATCATATCCTCCTTCACCTTCAATTGATTCATCAAGGGACGTGAATGATAGGACTTTCCTTCCTCACGTAAGATCTCAGTTGTATCATCACGTTCATCAACATATTCAAACAAGGGATTATCATGATAAGAGTGAATTGACATCATATCAATAGACTCATGCCTCTCTACATTTGCTAATATAGGATATTGGCAAAATGAATTTCCCATCACATACTTATCTTCCCACTTAGCATGACTAGGATCATTATCTCCACATTCTTCATTGGATTCAAACTCACACGAGAATGCTATATTGCTGTTCAAACTCAAAAAATCTGAATGTTGATCATACCTTTCCAAGGTGCCTTGGTTTTCTTTTCCTGCTTCTCTCTTCATAGTGGGTGACTCCTCAAGAAGTGTTGGTCTAGGAGTAGTGAGCTGAACATAATGTCTCCTTAGCTGGTTTAGGTGTCCCAAACCTGCTAGATGCTTCCATCTCTATGGAAACTCTGTTTTTATATTCCCACCAACTCCATGGTGTAAGGTTTATGACGAACCACACATTGTCAAAGTGGAATATCTTCCCATTGGTGACCTCCTAGTCTCTATGAAGAACTCTTCAATGCAATGAATCTCAAACATCCTCATCAAATGCTCTTCTATTGTAAACATGTGTGTAAAATTAGGGGAGCCAAGGTTATTATAGGCTGCCATACCATGTACAATGTTGGGAATTATGATCTCTCCATGTTTCTTGATGGTTAGGGATCCACAAGTTGTTCCATCATCATCAACCAATGGATGTGATGTCAAGGTACATAGAGACTCCTTCTCAAGCAGCTGATCTTCGTGCTCAACATGGAAACCATGTGGTTCTTCTTCCTCCAAGCTATGGTCTTCAAATGATGACTACATTTTTCTCTTCTTATCCTCACAAGTAGGTTTAAACACATCTTTGTTCTCTTCTTCCACCATAGGGCTGTCATAAGCTAATTGATTTTTGTTCTTCTTAGGATGCAAATCAAATGGTAACACATCTTCTTGCCATTCTTCTGCATACCCTGCAAGTGGCAGATCCATTATGGTGTCTTCTTCAACTTCATGGTCCTTATGAATGTTAATACCTTCATCCATCTTAGGGCTTCCACATGACTAAATTTTGTCTTTATCATGAACATGGATAGGTTGAAACAAATCTTCTTTATTTTCTTGTTCTTGCACATTTAACTCTTCACCTTTCCCAATGCTTTCTTTACTATCCTTTGATATTTCTTTATTTTTTCGCTGTTGATATGGACTTGAAAAATTCAAGTCATCTTCATCCTCATTCGGTATACCCAAAAATTGTGTAAAGGAAAGGATGTCTTGTATCTTTTTAGGAAGGGAGCAATACTTATGGTAGCTGCTCATAATTGCATCATGAGTTGCCATGGCATGAAGTCTCTTACTTGTACTTGTAGTTGGAGAAGAAACCTTAGAGTGCCCACTTTTCCTTGAAAGTGAATCATCTAAACGCTGCAATTTACAATTGATCTGTTGTTGTGTTTGTTCAAGGTCTTTCATTATTTTCTCTAGACTAGGTGCCTTTTCCTTCTTTGGTAGAGTAGGAAGGAAGGTAGGTAACAATCTTCCATCCTTAATTCTAGCCATGAAACTAATTCGCTGTCCAAATTGAAAAGCAATCCAAATTGATTTCACCCAACAAGCTGGCAGGATTGTGGCTCTGATACCATTGAAAGGTTCCCAACCCAAATCTGATCCAATTTTTTTGAGTTTGATTTTTTATTTGACTTTGACCAACAAATAGGGAATTTGTTTTTCTATTTGTTTTGTTGTTTTATGAGTTTTTTTTGTAATTTTTGGTGGTTTTCTGATTTTTTGAGGTTTTGTGCTTGATAATTACGAAAAACAAATAGATGCTAAAGGAATATAAATGACTAAAATAAAATTATGAATTATGATTTTCCTAGGACAGAAAATGTAATTTTCAGAATTAATGAAATTGAACCATCGATTACATAGAATTTGCATACCCGAAAAGCCAACACTCAATTTATTGAATATTTAATTGTTGGAACCAAAACATATACAATATCTGATATAAAGTCTAATATGCTCCTTAGTGGTTTGAAAACCCTAATTTCAACAGGTTTGACTGAAAATGACACCTAAATAGTAACCAACTAGTGAATGCATTAAAATGATGATATCTACCATAAGAAGCCCAAATCTGCAATTATTTACGATAACTCACTGCTGCAATCAATTCTGAATGCAAATTAACTTGTGATGAAGATGATGCCCAAATGGAAACCATAAGTTTCCCTGTTTTTGTGAATTGGGTTTTCAACCATTCACTATCCTCCAAAGGATTTTGTCTTGAAGATCTGCATGTTGCTGAAACCCTCTTCTAGAGCTCAAACTTGCAATTTGCTTTTGTCAAAATGAAAATAGAATGCCCAAAAATGAGCCCAACATATTACTTTATAACCTTTCATGAGCTTTTATAAAAGCTAATAAAATAATCCTCACAAAAGGCTAAGCAAATTACATGTAAGGCATGCTATTTTAGTTGATCGGTAGTACCTTTTGGTATGAACTACTAAGATGAGTGTTTTCTGATAACGACCAAAGTATTGGCCTGTCCCTAGTCTAAGATATGCCACTTTTTCTTTTTTAATATCTCAAGATTTTTGCATAGTCTCCACTTGAAATCTCATTGCTCTAAGAGGCATTTGTTAGACCTCTAAGTTTTGTATGTTTAACTTGTTGAAGTGTAATTGATCTTGAAGGCAATGTCAAGAAAAAATAAACCCTCTTTAATTCTTTTAAAGTTCTTGTAACTTGATTTAATTTTTATTATATTATGTAACTTTTAAAAATTATTATAATTAATCATTTGTGCTCTTGATGAATTGTTACACTTGATGTTGTCTTCAATTAAATTGACGTTCTCACTAATTTTCTGCAAACTAATACACTAAATTTTTTTCATTAAAATTATCAATCATTACTATAATCCTAAATAATTAATTTCTAATCTTTCTATGGATCTTTAAAATATTTAAAAATCTCGTTTTCCTTAATTTTGCTTTTTACTATTTTCCACATTATCTATGTCCAGTTGTCCACTATATCAACAACCAATAATTATGTAAAACATTAAACAATAAACCAACAATTAGAAAGACATAAGCGGTGACTTGTCATGATATCACGTGACTTGTTCCGAGAGGAATGATTATAATACTGCATGCTAACGGCTTGGCAACCAACCTATGAAAGAGGTAATGTAATGTTTGTTAAGGAAAATGACGACATTTCACAACATTGATTAAAAACATTTCATTCATATGAGAACAAAGTCTGATTAATTACAACTCATTTTATTCTTGCAGTTCTCTTTGTACGTAACTGATTGCTCTCGATGGAAATTTTTCCAATCATATTCAATTTGTTCCATTCAACTAGTGTAATGTACCTTTATAAATAAAAATAAATATTCAATAGCTTCCATTAAAGTTCTCAATCATTACTATATTCTCTATTTGATTAATTCTAATCTTTCTGTGGATCTTGATAATATTTTAAAATCTTATTTTCTTTAATTTTCTTTTTAATTTTTTTTTCATTAACAATGTCCACTGTATGGACGAGTCTCTTTGAAATTAGCTATATAAGCTGGCACCAATACAATTATGCAAGACATTAAATAATACCAACATTTAGCTGTATTAATAAACACACAGGCTAGGACTTGTCACGTTATAATACCAACTTATGAAAGGGGAAATGGAACCTTTGCAAAGGAAAAACCACGACATTTCATATTCATGTCATTATGTCCATAACATTGAACAGAAAACATTTCATTCATATAAGAACAAAGTCTTGATTGATTACAACTCATTTTATGCATTCAACTCTCTTTGTACACGACTGAATTACTCTTTAATGGAAAAACTTTCCATCATATTCAATTTATTTCATTCTAGTAAATTGTGCAACGTATCTTTATAAATCAATAAATACTCAATAGCTTCCATAAACCGATGGAGCCTGAAATAAAATCATTATATTTTCTAACAAAACTGGACTTGAAAGACACTCCCAAATTGAAGAAATAATGAATGAGCATGCTGATACAAATTAAGTTATGTTGCATCATGGAGCATTTTCTGCTTTCTTCCTCCTGTAAAAGATGAATTGATGTGTACCATGCTTTTCTAACCTCACACTGTAGAAATGCATGGATGAATCTTATGGTGCAAAAGCTAGGTACATTATCAAATTACATTAGTAAATCGTTGCATAGAAAATAACCAGATAAGAGCTACATTGTACAGTGGCATGGACTAGTTTTCAACTTCCAGCCTTTAATTCTTGAGAACAGATACATTACTAGTGGACACTTTTCCGTAAATTTGTCTATGTAATGAATGCACCATTTTCTCAAGATAAGAAAAGCTAAAATTGTGGCTTTTCTTCATCACTAAGTAACTGTACAATAGAATGAATGACTTCCCTTTCTGCCACTGCCACTCTTTCCTGGAAATAGATACCAAAGACTAAATAAAGATGTACACAAAGCAGAGATTGTTATCTCTTGAGATAACTGCAGACTGACAATTAATTAATCCGCCTTTTGATTGTTCCCATGCTAAAGTTACAAATGGAAGAGAATAAATATAAGTCTTTCTAGGCAGTGAATTAGAAGATAATGATTTGTCATTTTTAAAGGTCTTAATAGATTACTAAACTGGGGGTCAACTTCTCTGGATTCATTCTGCCCAATGAATTTTGATTCCTCAAACTATGCAGACATATAATAAAGATGTATAGATGATACGATATCACACAGGCATAACAATCAACATATCCACTTGCCATAAAGCCAAACAATGCTGGTGCATTAGCAGTGATCTCTGAGTTAACCTCTTGAGGAAAAAAAGAGATCAATAGGCAGGGGCAAGGAAACCATTCAGGTTGAAATTTGATCAAAAGAAAGATAGGTTCAACAAAGTACTAGGGACCTGACATAGATACTACTCTCATTAGGGATTGAAAAGATTTAAACTGTCTACTTCAGCTATATGTCAAATGTATTTTCTATTATGGGTAAAGCAAGGTAAGTAGTTACTTGTATATTGTGGGAAGATGAATATGCATTATGCAAAAGAGAAATCACCAGTAATACGAAACACAACAAATGGAAATGGAAAGTAGGTTAGACTAGCCTAGTTTCATGGAAGATAAGAGGACAAGATCTGGCATCTGCTATGCATTGGTATTTATTACCTTACAATTATTTCACCATTTTGTCTCTTTTGGATAAAAATGAAGCTTACATAATCTGAAGCGGAGAGTAATATTACAAAAACCCACAGAGATGAAATTACAATGTGCAGAAAATAAACTTCTTAAGAAAGGTGCATACTTAGAAATTTAGATATATATATTTCATAGGAACCTAGTTGATTCAAAATATAACATGCTCACACTAGTAAACCAGATTCAGCAAAGAAGAATGGTCAGCATCAATTACTGTTCCTGTTGGTGTAATGTCATTTCAGTGGGTTGTTCCTAGTATGCATACAGTTCTCCATGTATCAACCCCAACCAGGATGGCTGTCACCTTGTTCTCCAGGATGCAAGTTCCACTATTCACCAGATGCGGTGAAATCATTAGAGGAGGTCTCTGATTAGTCATTCATTTACTTGTGTTCAATTGCTGAAGTTGTTGATGGAAGGTGTTACCTTTTTTATTTGGCTTCACTTCCCATGGTCTTCTCAACAGCTGCAGCCCTATTATGGGTTTACTAACGAAATAATGGAAAATATTCAGATCATCTTCAAGCATTTTGATGCTGCTGACTATACCCCACTAATTTTCTTATACTTCACAAATTTTGCCTGAGAAGACTGACATTAGCTTGATTAAACTCCTATTGTTTATCCTGCTGTTCATTATCTTCACCAGTCCGCTTAATGTATCATTTTTGTTGACTAATGACAAGTGGATAGTTGTCTCTGGTGATGAAGAAGGTTTGGCCTGACCTTTATCCATGGAGTGGGTTGTTTGCTCTTTACTGAATTTGTTTTAATCACCAGGCATCGTGTATATTGCTGGTTTCAAGGGCCAAGGATGAAAAAGGGTGGAAGTTTATTCATTTTGAGGAGGTATTGGACAGTTCAAACTTTAGACCATTGTTCCCTTGGCTTTTAACTTCATTCTGGGAACAGGGTGATAGGATAGAACATCTCCACCTCGTCCCCTTTTTCCTACAAAATTTGGGACGTCCTAGAGACACCCCCTTAACATGGGGCACATCTGTGTGTGCAAAGGGTACATGGGCATTCTTGATGTCTCAGAAAGGTACTAACATCCCTCATGGATACATAATTTTCAATTATGGAAAAGGAAAACTCAGTTCAAAAAAAAATTAAAACTTCCTAAAGGCTTGTGGGGGCCCCCATAAGGGTCCGTAACATAAGAAACTAATATTTTATTTCTATTTTCCCTAGCCCACTATCATTTTCTTGTTTTCATTTGCATTTTCAGGTTTTAAGTTTTGCAAGCAAGAAGAAAGTTCAAGAAACTAAAAGTTGAGGAGAGGTGAAGGAAAACAAAGACAGACGATGGAGGAAGAAAGAAGAGCAAAAGAGGAAGAAAGTATTAACATGTGCTTGGTTCTCTTTTTTTTTCTCTGTTTTCAAGTGCAAATACCTCATTGTTTTTCTTTCAGAACTTCAATGCTGCTGTTGCAAACCTACAGACATCATGTTAAGTTTTTCAAACCTCCAAACCTAACAAACTTACAAATTTTAACTTGTTAAAGCCTTCAAACCTCTTTTTTTTTTAACTTGTTCAAACTTGCAAAGGATGATGCTGAGATTTCAAATTACAAATCATTCCTTACTGTTACCAAAACAAACATATAATTTATGTAAAACATGATAACAACGAATCAATCACCGTCACGCTTGGATTAAACAAAATGATCCAATTTGGATATTAGAATACTGTAAGAACACTTCTTCCTCTATCCGAAACCCCAACTGCCGGTATTGTTTTTGTTTTGTTTGTTTTTGCAATTTTTTTGTGTTTTTGAGGGTCTTATGCTCTTTTTGGTTTTTTTGCAAATAATGAAAATGAATACAAGAGATTGAATTAAATAAAATAAACTAGAATGAAATGCAGCTCTTCAACTATTTAATTTATTGATCAACTCCAGAGGAAAGTCTAATTACAAAGTGTTGGCATAAAAACTAACACCTCTGGAGTGCAAGTTGGTACGGACAGCTATGCACACTGCATAATGAGTGCTCTTCAAATTAGGAGGGGAAGCTCCCTCATGCTGAAATACCTGGAAAAGAAAAGTAATCTAAATCCTATCTTTTTGTTCTCAGCTGGAAGAGGCACAAGGTTTAAGAAAAACCACGAACGTTGCAGCTAAGTATTTTCTGGTTTCACAGATCACTAACTACAACTAAACTAAATGCTTTAATCGATCCAATCTCCTCAAGAAAACAGAGCATGAGGAAACGGAGCAGGAATGTTCTATACAATAAACTTCAGGTACAGATTCACAACGTGAAGAAAAGGTGGCACAACTATTTGCTTGGCTGGGAAGAAGTTTATTAACACACACATCAAACGATAAGCTTTAGGTACAGATTTACAACTTGAAGGCAAGGTGGCACATCTATTTGCATCATCTGAATAGGCTTATTAGAAACAAAACATAGAGAATAGCCAACTAGGACAACAAATTGCATAGGGGAAACACGCATACGATAAACAATCAACTAGCCACTATATTTAACTAAGATAAGCAATCACCATAACAATAACATGAAGGAAAGGTGGCACAACAATTCATCATCATAGTAAAAACTCATGAACAAATACAGAATCAGCAATATTACAGGCAAGGTGGGCACAACATATATTACTATCTCGTGCAAAAGTTAATTACAAATGAGCAAGGAGCTCTTATTTATAGACATCAAAAGGTGTCGGGAACCCTAAAATCACCTTGAGTCAACTACAGTCTTGCAAGCATGCAAGATTTTATTGCTAAACCCTAATAAAGGAAACTATACAGTTAACTGGAAAGCTACCATTAGTTAACCAAAACATCTAATCTAAATGGACAATGTGCAAGCATGCACGTCCTTATTGAAAGCAAGTTAACTGGAAAACTACCATTAGTTAATGAAAACCCTATATGAAAACTCCAACTATACATAGATGTTTCCAAGATAGACATGGCATGAGATGTGAAACAACAAGTTAACTCAGAAAGAAGCATTGAGTTAATCGCCGTGTCTGATGTCTATCCTGAAAGGTGGGACCTTGGAGTTCACTGTCTGTGATCTCGAGCAAGTAACCCCTCCACGAGGTTAGTAACTGTATCACTGTCTAGAGCATTGATACTCTGCTGTAGCACACTGTGTCTTCGCAACATCTCCTCACCGCCTGTGATCTAGCTCTGAAGCTCTCCTCTACTCTTGATCGTCTCATCAAATAATGTTGGGATGACTGTAAGTTGATCTAACTTACAGCCAACGGAATCCCCACTGAAAATACCATGGATGAGTGTCTGCAACTCTGACTGAACATCAATAAGCTCGACGTACTCACCACCCTCACACTGATACCGGCATGGAATTTGAGACACGAAGGTTCTCACGTAGCGAAGTGCACTAGTCATGTGCTCTTTGCTCTCATCCAACTCTAAAGTCAGTGTATCCTGTATTTTTGCCTTGAAGATCAACTATGTCCTCCAAGTAAAAATAGCCTCTTTGTCTTCTTCATTAGTGACTGAGTCGTATGCCATCCTCAGGTGAGAGATCATGATTTCATCTTTGGGTTTCTCAACCGCTAAGTCTCGCTCCTCATCCTGGATACATAGATGGAGTTCACGGGCATTGTACCTCAACTGATATAGCTCTGTAAGTACAAAACGACCTCGAGTGATGAACTCCTCCCATTCAACCAAGCGCTTCCCGTATACAACCAGCCGATTAAGCTGATTATGCTCTATTGGTGGCTCTATCATCTGTGGGAGTGAAGCGGTGACATTTTCCATCCTATGCACAAGGTTAGAAATATACTGGCGAAGTTGCTAGACTTCAACCTTGAGGGCTGCCTTGTCTTCTTCGTCTTTCATCATTCTATTCTTTGCGCTATCCGTTGCAACCTGTAGGAGATCAACCTCTGTTTGGCGTGTGCTTCTACCAAGGTTGACTCTGATTACTTCGAAGTCTTGAACTTCTACTTCATTCAGGCTCTTATCCTCTAGAGGTGCAATGGTCTCTATGATAATCTCCTTGTCAGAGTTCCTCTCTACATGAACCTGCTTCTTGATCCTCTTGTCTGGCGCATCTTGGTAGACATGATCAAAATCTGAATGATCAAGTACGTAAGATTGCTGCCTCCTCTTCCTACCCAACTAATTCTCAAGCTAAGACGAGTCTCAACTAATCTTACTAGAAGGGTCTATGCTAGTCATAAGAGGTTTTGATGAATGTGAATGTGTAGAGGTATCACTATGAGGTGGCGAGTCTAAGTCCAAATCAATGTGAATTGGAATTGGAGATTGCTGTGGTGTAGGTGATGGCATGCGAGGTTGAACCTCGGGCTTTGGTGTGCTCCGAACTATATCTTTGGCTGGCTCCACACGTGATTCTGTAACAAGTGCCTTCCCTTTTGAATTGTTAGGCGCTTTATTCTTCTTAGGAGGGTTACTCCTCTCCTTTTGCTTTGGTTTTGACGAGGATGGCAGTGAAACATCCATCGGTGGCGGCTCTGTTTTTGGCATGACTGCCCTCCTTGTCTTCTTGCTATCAAGGTAGAGTATGCTGTTTTGAATAAATCTACTCGATCTCTCCTCAACAGATGAATATTCTTTGGCAAACCAATCAACAACAGGAAGTGGTTGTGTATCAACTTGTTCTCTGAAAAATTGAGGAAGTACATCCCCATCATCATCTGACAATCCTCCCACATCTTCTGACATGAAAACATAAATCTATGCGAGAGAGAACCTGCTATAGCTGTGTCAGCGCATCTCAAAGTCATCTTCGTAGTTGACCCAATAATCCTCCATTGTAGGCTTGTGGTAAGGGTGACCACCAAGGCGTGTTGAATAATGACCCCAGGGGTCATATGTGCGTGCACCAACAAGGTACTTGAGTTTGTATTTCTCCAACTCCTGTCCTGCAACCTTGACATCAATTGCTATCCTGCACCAGTAGATTCCCATTTGAAATGAAAAGTTGGCAGTTGGTTTACGCTTGTGGCGTAAACGTAGGTGAACATCATATAATTGCCTCAGGAACTCAAAGAACACTGTTCTATCCGAAGGATAGCGAGGTAGCATGGCTTGTAAGAGACCTGGTGTCTCTAAACCCCAATCTATGCTGAATAGTAAAGTTTTGTTGAGTTTGATGTTTTGTGGTTTGTTTCAATGATTTTTGCATATAATGTTTTTGCTGGTTTTTAAATCAAAATGATGCCAGATAATGAAAATAGCAATGAAATACACCTCTGTTACCGAGTCCTTTGGTTTAGCCCCCCGAACCCGCCAAAATACGTGTGGGTTCGGGTTCGGGTTCGGTTCTCCCTTGGGTTCGCCTGGGTTCTTCATTTTCAACTCGGGTTCTCTGTGGGTCCTTCTGTGAAGGACCCACAGAGAACCCGGGTTGAAAATGAAGAACCCTGGCCGAACCCGGGGAGAACCCAGAAGGACCCGGGAGGACCCACGCCGTCCAGCCTTAAAAAAGGCAAAATATCAACTTAAAAACAAAAAACATAACCCTAAAAAGTGCCCAGATTGCCTTATATTGACTTGGCCGACCAAATGAAGCTCATTTTGCAAACTCAAAAGAGCAAAAACACCATTTTTTTGCCTCCAAGCTAAAATAGTTGATTTTTGCAGGTTTTCTCTTTTTTTTTGAAGGTGAGATTGTAAGAGCTACGAAGGAGTTCAACTGATAGAAACAAGAGAGGAATAGGTGCACTAAGAAGATCAAGCAATCAAAGGTGAGTGAATCTATCCTCTTTTTTTCAGTACTATCGTGCACTCAGTTGCCTATGGTTGGTGCTATAAAATAAGGGACAATGCCAGGGTCAGTGAATGGATAGTCAATTGCTGTCAGTATAAATATTCATGTAACAGAATGAAGCCCATTTTACGTGACCTTCCAGTAATTGTCAAGGAATGAGCAGCGGGGCCGGAAATGAAAGGAGTTGACAGGGATCCGAAATATTGGGTTTATGTTAAAGACAGGATGGCAATGCATTCAAAACACCAAAGGCTACAGACCATCCTCTTATGAAGAAAGGTAAAAATAAAAGCAAAAGCTCACAAAGACTTAGTGGCTTATCAGAACCGGCTGGCCCACATCCTTTCATGGAAATGGCACAATCTTCTGAAGGAGAAAATTTTTCGGTGACACGAAAAAGAGGCCCATTGGATAGAGCCTTCAAAAATGAAGCAAGGGAGTTGGCAGATGAGAGCATTGCACGTTGCATTTATGGCAATGGGCTTCCTTTCAACCTTGTTAGATCACCTTATTGGCAGGAAATGGTGAAAGCCATTTCTAAGACAACTCCTGATTATGTTAGTCCTGGGTATGAAAAGGTGCGGACCACCTTATTGGCAAAGGAGAAATCTTCAGTAGAGGTAGCATTGAGAGTAATCAAGGAAACATGGGTCAAAACAGGTGTGTCCATCATTTCTGATGGATGGAAGGATTGCAAAAATAGACCATTGAACAATGTTATAGCAGTATCCCCTAAAGGGGCGATGTTTTTGAAGGCAGTTGATTGTGAAGGGAAAATAAAAGATGCAAGTTTTATTGCCAATATCCTCATAGAATCCATTGAAATGGTGGGGCCTGAAAACGTTGTCCAAGTCATAACAGATAATGCTAAAAACTGTAGGGCAGCTGGGGCTATAGTGGAGGCTAGATATGGTCACATTTTTTGGACACCATGTGCAGTCCACTCACTCAATTTGATAATGCAAAAGATTGGTACACAAATTGAGTGGGTCAAGCAAATCTATGCAGAGGGTGAGGAGATCCAAATGTTTGTGACTAATCATCATATGTCACAAGCCATCTTCAGGACCTTCTCCAAGTTGGAGTTGCTTAAGGTAATTTAAATCTGATTTTTTAATATAATTTTTTATTTTTTTATTTTAATTTTTCATTGCTGATTTGTGACATGCATTTTCTTACAATGTTAGGTTGCTGAAACTCGATTTGCATCTCACACAATTGTCTTAAGACGACTTGTGAAGGTGCGACAAGCCTTGGGTTCTATGGTCATCAATAGTTTGTGGAGTGTATGGAGGCAATCAAGCACAGAAAGAGCCCAAAAAGTGAAAGCAATGATCTTAGATGATGAGTGGTGGGCTCGTGTGGAATATGTTTTAAATTTCACCGAGCCTATTATGAGCATGATTAGGTATACTGATACTGATCGCCCATGTTTGGGTAAAATTTATGATGGCATGGATTCTATGGTGGAGAAAATAAGAGCAATAATAGATGCCAAGGAACATGACCCAACGGAATCATTTTTCAAAACTGTGCAAACTATTATTGTTGACCGTTGGAACAAGATGACCACCCCTTTACATCTCTTAGCATTTGCTTTGTCACCAAAGTATTATAGCAAAGAGATACTTTCATTGCCGAGGAGGATGGCACCATATAGGGATTTAGAGGTTGCTGCTGGCTATAAGGCTGCATTTAGAAAGATATTTGTAGATGAAGAAATCCAAAGCATTGTCATGGGCGAGTTTAGCCAATTCATAGCTGCAAAAAATCATGATGTTTCTGCTCATCTAGACAGATATAGGAAAGATGCTGATGATTGGTGGTATCTACATGGTCAAGGCTCCATTTACTTGCAACCTCTTGCAATTAAAATACTCTCGCAAGTATGAATCTTTTTATTTATTTATTTTTTCGTTTTTCATTCGATGCTATTATGCTATATATTATGATTATTATCGGCAAGTAAAATTAAATACTAATAGTAATTACTAAATGTTGTGTGCATAATCAACAGGTTGCAAGTTCCTCTTCAACTGAGCGGAATTGGAGTACATACTCCTTCATCCACTTGGTCAAGCGCAATCATTTGGGTGCAAAAAAAGCAGAGGATTTGGTCTATGTACACTCCAACCTTCGTCTCTTATCACATAAGAAACCTGAATACAATGAGGGTGTGTCAAAGAATTGGGATCTCACCCCTGAGTGTGCTGATTTAGATGCTACAATTGCACAACTTACCTTGGCTTCTATGGATGACAATGAGGCAACTAATGCACCTAGTGGGAGTGGCAATCCAATTGATGGTGCTTCAAATGAAATTGAAGTTATTGAACCAATTGAGGATGATGAGGATGATGAATTTGAAGAATAGTAATACTGAATTAAATATTGTCTTGATTGTAATTTGAATTTTCAATGTGTAATGACATTTTAAGACTTGAGTATTTACTATTTACTTTTTTGCAAATTATGAATATGATTACAGATTATATGAGGTATTACCGTATGGCGTATTTCATTGTTTCAATATTCTATGGCATTATGGCATTATGATCATATGATTATAATTTTGAGCATGCTTATGAGTCTATGGCATTATCATTATGTTTATAAATTTTAAAATTTATGTAATATATATATATATATATATATATATATATATATAATACTGAAGCCCGTGCGCAAAACTGAACCCTAAAGATTTTTTGCGAGGTGGCAGACCGAGACACAGACCGTATAATGTCTGAACCGTGCCGAGATTTTGGCGGCAGAATACGCCTAATATTTATGCAATTTGTACCCATGAGCTGCTGCAATGCAGCCTTTGTGCTGAAATGTCGATTCACGATCTTGAAGGCAAACATGCAAAGTAAAAGCAGGCATGTTATGAATTAAGGGCAGTTTTATTGCAGCAGCCAAGCATGAACAGCTGAAGATGGGTGCGATTTGCATAAGAAACAGAGAACAAATCAATATTAAACCCTTGCTTTATTATTCACCAAGCCACTGTAGCGAACCACTATTCATGATGGTACTGTAGCGGATCACTGTAGCGCGGGTACTGTAGCGCATACTGTAGCAGCCAACACCAATTTTGCTATGCAAATGATTAACTCTTAAATTTCTGATCTGCAGATTGATAATCATGAAACCCTTGGAATGCTTGTATTTCTTCACCAATATGCTCAAGTATGACTCTTGAATGAAGCCACGCTGGTTAGCAATCTTCATTTGATCTTTCACAACCTCAATATGCTTGATTCTGAAGAGGGAACGTTCTCCAAAATCTGATTTGCAGAAACCCTTATTTCTCAAACTCCAAAATGCTCAGAGATAATAAGACAAATTCGAATAATAAAAGATAATGAGTTCTATTTGCCCTTTGTGAAATAAATAGTTTCTTCAATAAGTTCGACCCTCTCAAAAAAGCAATTAAATAAACATTAAATGATATTAAATTCGCCCCTTTTGACTTAGGCTCTTTAATTAATAAATGGCATCCCTTTATAAATGAGTAATAAATACTCATTTAATAATAATATCGCTCCTTTATTATAAAGTTATAAAATACTTTATAATAAGCCATTTAATTAATTAATATTTCCCTTAATTGACTTTATAATATAAAGTCATACTAATAATAATCATTAAATGCTTCAATATTCTCCGTTTGCTCAACAAACTGCCAAACTGGGTCGAAACTGAAATAGCCAACTGAGCTAGGTGCCTTGCCAGAAGTAGTAACCCCTGATGGCCTGACTTACTATAAATAGTAAGTGCCTAAATAACACTCTGTAAGCATCTGCAAAGGCCCAAACCTGAATCAAACTGTGGAGTAATGTCCCCAAACACTAGATAACTACAATGGAAGACCCTCTAATCACAACTGTCAGCCTACGAGGGTCAAAATGATAGGCTAACCCTTACGAACTCTGATGCTCATGAAAATGGGGACATTACAGTCTGCCCTCCCTGAAATTGCTTGTCCCCAAGCAATCTCCACTGCAAAGAAACTCTAGTCCTCGGGAGACCCAAAAGAAGAACTGTGAAATGTCCCACACATCTCTAATTGACTCCTGTAGCACCAGCATAAACATAGTTGCGCAAAATATCCCTGGATTCCAAACCCGAAATGGAAGTCTGCCATGCCTAATACCCTCCGACTTCCTCTGCGCTACTCTGATCTCAGCTTCACCATGCCAAAAGTGGTGAAGCAAACCAATGGGACCCATCCAATACACCATGCCAAACCTGTCGCCACCTGGATCCCAAAACAACCGAACCCCACATCCATTCGCCATATAGAGATAAAAATATCTGGAAGCGTCTGTAACACAATATCTCTCTACAACTCCCGCTAAACTCCCTTGGATGTGATAACTAACCAAACCATCATGCCCACTGCCACTACAACCTCCATGAAACCCAAAAGTAGCAAACTCTGTTAGGTACACACCAGCATGATGGTAATCCAACCTCTGATCCTGCAAGTAATCCCCTGCAAACAACTCAATCGGGAACTTGCAGCCTCTAGTCTGACCTTCTGGAGATGGTAACTCTAAGCACATAAATGATTTGCTTCCCTTGACCGCGCAAGGAGAATCATCATGCTCACAATAATTGTGCATTGAATAAGAATCATGTATAGGTGGATCAAAGGCAAAACTGTAAGCACTCCTCACCGAGTACACATTATTAAACTCCTCCGTGAGCCCTGTTTGGAATCCCGATGCACTGGAAAGATCCCAAACACTGCGATTATCGCTCAACCCTGAACTAGTACTAGGTGTGTGATTGGCTTCCAACTCGAAGAGTGGATTATCATAGATCGAACCATCATCAAACTCAAATAATGGATTATTCACAAACTGCACAATCACTCCATGTTGATCTAAATCATCCATCTCTAAATCTCTGGAACAATAAATTGAATCGTACTCCTGAATTGGCTCAACAAACTGATAAGCAACATCGTGTGTGCTATCAACTTCGCACACAATATCATCAAAGGTACTGCTGCTATGTACCTCATAAGATGGCTCGACTGGCAAGGTCTAAATCATCCATCTCTAAATCTTTGGAACAATAAATTGAATCGTACTCTTGAATTGGCTCAACAAACTGATAAGCAACATCGTGTGTGCTATCGACTTCGCACACAATATCATCAAAGGTACTGCTGCTATGTACCTCATAAGATGGCTCAACTGGCAAGGTAGAAGCTGTTGTTATGACAATATCTTCACACACTTCTGCTGCCAAAGTCACTGCAAGTCCATCCATAGCACGATCCTGGGATTCACTGCCAATAGATGAATTTTCTGTTTTGTTTTCTAAGGTCTGATTTTTGTTCTCCATAGGATTAGCTGTGTGCTGGTCACCAACTGATGAAAACTCATTGTAGAGGTTTCTAGATACCTCGCTTGTAGAGACCTCTTGTTCCTCATTTTCCTTTCGTTTATATTTTTCAAACATCATTAGATATCTTTTCTTAAATTCAGGATCACTCATCAAACCATACAATTGTTGCATCACTTCATACATGGATCTGTCAAAAGCCATAATTTCTTCGTTCTAAAAAAAAACGACTCACCCAACAAGATAGCAGGAAAACTGTGCTCTGATACCACTGTAAGAGACCTAGTGTCTCTAAACCCCAATCTATGCTAAATAGTAAAGTTTTGCTGAGTTTGATGTTTTGTGGTTTGTTTCAATGATTTTTGCATATAATGTTTTTGCTGGTTTTTAAATCAAAATGATGCCAGATAATGAAAAAAGCAATGAAATTCACTAATATTTATGCACAATTGACACCCATGAGCTGCAATCGCCTTTATTATTTCAAATATCTGATTACAATACTAAAGGCAAACATGCAAAGTAAAAAGCAGCTGTATTATGAATTAAAGAACCTGATTTTATTTGCAGCCAAGCATGAACAGCTGAAGATGGTCGATTTGCATAAGAAACAGAGAACAAATCAATATTAAACCCTTGCTTTATTATTCACCAAGCCACTGTAGCGAACCACTATTCACGATGGTACTGTAGCAGATCATTGTAGCGTGTACTGTAGCAGCCAACACCAATTTTGCTGTGCAAATGATTAACTCCTAAATTTCTGATCTGCAGATTGATAATCATGAAACCCTTGGAATGCTTGTATTTCTTCACCAATATGCTCAAGTATGACTCCTGAATGAAGCCACGCTGGTTAGCAATCTTCAGTTGATCTTTCACAACCTTAGTATGCTTGATTTTGAAGAGGGAACATTCTCCAAAATCTGATTTGCAGAAACCCTTGTTTCTCAAACTCCAAAATGCTCAGAGAGAATAAGACAAATTCGAATAATCAATAATAATGAGTTCTATTTGCCCTTTGTGAAATAAATAGTCTCTTCAATAAGTT
>VDFB02047230.1:291947249-292007402 GCA_007258455.2 Sequoia sempervirens
CTTTCAATCTGCTATGTATTCTTTATCTGACTATATATTTTCCTTTATTCCCACACATCCATGACCTCTACTATCTACCTATCCAACGCTGGTTTTACTTTTTAAATCTGCATTCATTTTCTCACCTATAAGATGCACTTCCTTTTCCCTGTATCAACTTATGAATTCAAACCTCCTTCCTGTTATATGCACTAGCTCTTCTCACAATTTTGTCTTATTTATCTTTGTGTTTGGCAGCCTCTTCTTTTTTTGACTGCGCAGGCTATTCATTTCTTCTCTAACCCATATGGCGCGGCCTCCTTTATCCCTTCCATGTGCATTTGTTATTACATTTTTTATTTTAATCTGCCTTCACTTTCTTTGAAAACTTTCTTTTCTTCCTCTCTATCCGCAGCTTTCCCTCTCCCGTTCTCTGCCTTTTCAAATTCTTTTTGCATCATATTTTCCTATCCCAATGATGCGCAACCTCTATTCTCTCTCTCTAATCTGCAATTTCAATTTTCTTTTTACTTGCCATTTTTTCTCCTTTGTCTTGCTCACGCGACCCCTCCACTCTGCACTTTGCATTCATTTTTTTTTATATTTCAATTCATTCCAAATTTAATCCTTACCATTGTTGATGTAATAGTGGCGGGAGATATCTTTCTCTCTAACTCGAGAATATTAAATATTAAGCAAATAATTGTTAAAGTAAGTTGGCCTTATTATAATTAATATTTTATTTTCTTTAAGAGGTTGACCAAGTGAAGAGTCGCCTTGCTTGTGAAGAGTCACCTTGCATCGTATATATAGAAGGTGATGATCATCCATTTGATCATCAATTCAATTCACTTCATTCTCACATCCAACAGAAGTTCACCATTCCATTTGCAGCAGATCAGACTTCAAGGGGGAGCATATTTGTTGGTACTTAGCATCATGGAGTGATGTTATTATTCATTGTATTAAATCAGCCTTGAGTAAGGCCAGACTTGTAAGCAGATTTCTGTTGTTATTCATTCAATATATTGGAGATATATTTTGCTGGGTGTTTCTCCCTCGAGTAGGAGGGTTTTCCCAGGGTATCTGCTGCGTTCATTGTTTTCTTGTGTTGTATTTCTGCTTATTTCATTTCTGATCCTAAAACTAACATGGTATTAGAGCGGGTTGAAAGAAGATCTGATCAGATTTGATTAAGCATTCTGGAAGGAGGAATTCACTGTTGGTCATTTGACATTATCAAAATTTAATGGTCATAAGACCAAATCATTATCAAAATTTAATGGTCATAGAACAAATTTTGATAGAGTTGCGAGTCTGGGAATAAGCATCGTCAGAAATAAATACGAGGAAAATGAATAAGTGACTTAATCCTGTAAGTGAGATTGCTGCTAATAGTTGAATATAATATTTAAGTCTATATTCGACATTAGCTTGCAGTTTTTTCAATGTGATAAGTGTCCGTTTTTCTTCAACAAAGAGGTTGTGCGATCAATATCGTAGCACTCGATGGAGATTTCAGATACATTCGACACATTCAAATGATTCCATGATAGTAGGGATGCCCGTGATAATGTCTGTTGCCAAAGGTAGGCACTTTCCTTAATTTACCCATCGCAGGCAAACGAAAGATATCTGGCACAAATATCACGATGTAGATTGTTCAGGTACTATTGTGTGGAGGAGAGATGACGCGATTGAGGTTCAGATCATACACGTCGGCGCCTGGACAATAAATTGGATGCGCTTCAGCTTACACATGGGTTCGAAGATCAGAGAGACCTCTTCTAAACTGGGGCGATGGTTCTACCAGGGTCGGAAGTCAGGGCACAACTGTCTAAGTGAAGAATCGTCTCCCAAGTTGTTGACCTTTGGATGTGGAGTGATCACCGCCTGAAGCTCGATGAGCGAACAGCTTAGGCTCAGCCATTCAGAGCAAATTGTGATTTTGTAGGTCACACTCGAGAATACCTGTAAATGCAAGATAGAATCCTCTGAGCTAATGCACGGAAAGGATATTGAATGCGAACTCAAGGAAGGAATGTCGACAAGTTTTTTTGGCATCAAATTAAGAAAGGAGCAATGAAGGGATAGTCATTGTTTTTTTAACCGGGCAGAGCAGTTCTTGAAGTGAAATTTTTGTATGAGCATCAACGGGCTATGAGGAGATGATACGGGGCCATTTCTGGAAATAGCTATATCACTTGAAACCTTCGGTTCAAAGATTCATTGGAGGATTGGTGTGATTCTGTGCGATTGTTGTATGTGTGCTCATTGGTGCGGGTATGCTATTGTCCGGTTTGCTTATGCAAAGAACTTATAAACAATTTCTGCAATCCTTTGAATTTCCTGTACGTTGGTATTTATGTTTTGTATTGGCATAGTCTGCCTTGTGAGTTAAAGGACTGCAATATATATTATTTTTTGTGCAAGTGATTAATGTCCAAAATCATACTGGGTCACAACCTTGAGACTTCTGGAATGAGGGGTTTATGAAGTCTATCCCTGATCTTTGAGCATCCTGAGCGATGGAGTGGTGTAGTATCTTTACATGTTGCCATCCTTGATATCTAATTTCTAAAGACAACAATGAAGAACAAATCTAGACGTATCTAGAGGTCTTGTGTCCACGTATATGCTGCATGAAGACGTTTTTCTGAAGTTGCAGACAGCTTTGAATTATTCTATTGCAGCAGATCTGAATCTTTAAGTGCAAAGATCAAGAAAGAACAATTGGTGGATTGTGAGGAAGATTAATCAATAAAGAGATAAATATTTCATACCCTTGAATAATGTTCATGAATTTCTTATGTAGTTATTAATTCATGCAATAACATTGGTATTTCTCTTCGGGATAGTTTAATTCTATGAACTATTTGTAATCTCTCTCTAAAATGCTTCCAGGACGGATCGAGGAGCAAGAGGGTGATAAGGGATTGCATAAGGAATTCAAAGAGAGGAAGAGCTTGAGGCATCCTGTGAGGAAGTCACGCGGGCTGAAGAAATGATATCAATGGAGACACAGCTTGCTGCCATGGGACTAAGTTGGTGGCACATAACTAGAGACATCTCTCAAAGAGGAAGGACCTATACAGATTGCGATCAATTTCTTCGAAGAGGAGGAAATAACATTCAGAGGGAATCTAACAAACCAACAAAGGCAACCTTGGACAAGGAGGTCAAGAGGTTGATGCAAGTACTTGGAGCTTCAGAGGGAGTCACATCATCATGAAGATTTGTGTAGTGTATATTTCTCTGTGATGGAGAAGTATGAGGTGAAAGCCCTTGTAGTGTATATTTCTCTGACAGGGAAATATGAGGTGAAAGCCCTTGTAGTGTATATTTCTTTGAGACAGAGAAATATGAGGTGAAAGCCCTTGTAGTGTATATTTCTCTAAAACAGAGAAATATGAGGTGAAAGCCCTTGTAGTGTATATTTCTCTGAGACAGAGAAATATGAGGTGCAAGCCCTTGTTCATGTCTGAGATGAGACGTCATGTTGAGAGACTCCATGATGAACCCTTTGTACTTGTGTTTTTCCACACATGGGAGTAGCTATGGTGGACGTCATGTTGAGAGACTCCATGACGACATCATGTTGAGAGACTCCGTGATGGGCACTTGTACATGTGTTTCTTTCCACGCATGGGAGTAGCCATGGTGGATGTCATGTTGAGAGACTCCATGACGACATCACATTGAGAGACTCCGTGATGAACCTTTGTGCTTTCCACAAATGGGTGTGGCCATTGTGGGCATCATGTTGAGAGACCCCATCACGTGGATATTTAAAAAGATACCTCCCTAGCTAAGAGGGAGTGTTGATGTAATAGCAGCAGGAGATATCTTTCTCTCTAATTCAAGAATATTAAATATTAAGCAAATAATTGTTAAGGCAAGTCGGCCTTATTATCTGTAGCGATTGGCAGTTGCAGGCTCGGTCACGAGTAGGGTTATGCTTGAGTCAGTCTGGTCCGGTCCCTCTATGGGTTCGACCAGGGTCCTTGCATTTGGAGCCTTGGTTCACCGTGAAAGAACCGAGGGCGAACCCGAGAGCGGGAACAGTGAACAAAACTGAATAAAGATGACTAAAATTATTTTAACTTGTTGGATTGACAAAAGGAGTTGAATATTGATTGTTGAAGCTTCTACAACGATTGCATTGCCATTCCTACAAATTTGCAAGTGTTCATTGGCTGCTACAAAGATTGTTGAAGATTATTTTTGCAAAAAGGTATGTTTTTCTCATTTTTTCTTTTTTTTTCTTTTTTTTTTGTTTTACAAACAGAAACTTTGTTTTGCATCTTTTTTTTTCTGTTCTTCTATGAATGTATACATTGTGCAAGATTCAAAAGAGCTAGGTTTTAATTTTTAAAAAATTATTATATTTTGTTTTCATTCAAATTTTGAATGTGTTGTTTGCAAAACAAATTGCCATAGGAATCACAATGTCAATGGGTTCTACCTCCGGCTCCATAGCTAAACCAAACCCAAAGTTCAAAACAAGTGCAAATTCTCCTCTATGGCAGTATGTTGAAATGATAAGACAGCTTCCAGGTGGTGGTGGTTATGTTTGGAAATGCAGTGGGTGTGATGTTCAATATTCTAGTTCATACCATAGGGTGAAAGCACATTTGTGTGGCATAACTGGAAAAGGCATCTCACCTTGCCCTGGAAAGAAAGATGCCCCTATTCAACCTAGACAATTGCAAAATACATTATGGAGCAAGAACTAGCAGATCAACGGGAAGCCCAAAAAGGAAATCACCCTTTGTCAAATAAAAAATCAAAGGGAATGCAGCCCCCATCTAATCCCAATCCCAATATTGTGGTAGAAGACCACCCATTTATGGCCATTCCAAATCTTCAAGCTCAAAGTGCACAACCTTTTGCAAACAAGAGAGCAAAGGGACCTTTGGAAGTTGCATTTCAGAGCAAAGGGACCTTTGGAAGTTGCATTTCAAAATGAGAGTAGAGCCCTTGCCGACCAATGTGTAGCAAGATGCATATATGCCAATGGACTATCTTTTAATGTTGTTCGTTCTCCATATTGGAAAGAGATGTTGAGAATGGTTAATGAAGCTCCAAAAGGGTACAAGGGCCCGGGTTATGAGAAGGTGCGTAGCACTTTATTGGAAAAGGAGGTTGAGTTGGTTGAAGATGCATTGAAGCCTATAAGAGATTCATGGGTTGAGACAGGTGTGTCCATTGTTTCAGATGGTTGGAAGGACTCAAAAAATTGGCCTTTGATCAATGTCATAGCGGTGTCCCCTAAAGGGGCAATGTTTTTGAAAGCCGTGGATTGTGAGGGGCAAGTAAAAGATGGGCAATTTATTGCTAATATTCTTATTGCAGCCATTGAGCAAGTGGGAGCCCGCAACGTTGTTCAAGTTGTAACGGACAACGCGAAGAATTGTAGAGCTGCAGGGTTGTTGGTTGAGGAAAGATATTCACATATCTTTTGGACACCTTGTGCGGTCCATTCACTCAATCTTATGCTGCAAAAGATTGGGAATAAAATTGAATGGATCAAACAATTGTATACTGAGGCTGAGGACATTTAGATGTTCGTCACCAACCACCACTTGTCTCAAGGGATCTTTAGAACATTTTCAAAATTGGGGCTATTGAAGGTAAGAGAAGTAATATTTACATTTGTCATTTTCTGATTTTCATAATTTGATTGTTCAATCTAATTTAAATTCTTCTTTAAAGTTTATTTTTAAATATTAATTATTTTTTTTAATTTGCAATAGGTTGCAAAACCCGCTTTGCCTCTAATACAATCATCTTGAGACGACTTGTGAAAGTTAGGCAAGCACTTTCTAGCATGGTAATTAGCACCAATTGGTCTATATGGAGGCAAAGCAGCACTGAAAGAGCAACAAGAATTAAGAGCATGATATTAGATGACTCATGGTGGGATCGTGTGGAGTATCTCCTTAGCTTCACCGAGCCCATTTTGAGTATGATTCGCTATACTGACATGGACAAGCCATGCATTGGACAAATATATGATGGTATAGACTCAATGCTTGAGAAGATCAAGTGCACCATAAATGCAAGAGAGCAGGACCCTGAAGAGACTTTCTTCAAACAAGTGCATACAATTGTTGAAGAAAGATGGAACAAAATGACAACTCCATTACACCTTCTTGCCTTTGCATTGACTCCAAAATACTACAGCTCTCAGGTTCTTTCACAACCAGGAAGGCTTCCTCCATATAGAGATTTAGAAGTGGCTGAAGGGTACAAGGCAGCATTTGTGAGACTCTTCCCTGATCGAGATTTGCGGAGTGTAGTCACGGATGAGTTCACTGATTTTGTGCACTCAAATCATCTAGATGTTGATGCCTCCCGTGATAGGTTCTTAAAGGATGTTCATTCTTGGTGGTACTTCCATGGACAATACTTCCAAAATTTGCAGCCCCTTGCAATCAAAATTTTATCACAAGTAAGTTTAATAAATTTTCATATTTTAGTTTTAAAAGTTTCATAATTCCATTTATAAATTTTTAATTGTTTACTTTGTCTTCATAGGTTGCTAGTTCATCCGCATCTGAGAGGAATTGGAGCACATATTCTTTCATCCACTCAGTAAAGCGCAATAAATTGCTGTCAAAAAAAGCGGAGAACTTAGTATATGTGCATTCCAACTTGCGTCTCCTTTCACACAAACAACCTAACTACAAGGAAGGGGAGACGAAGTTGTGGGATATAGTGCCAGAGGATACTGACTTGGATGCTTGCAGTTCCCAACATATTGCATATGAGGATGAGGATATCCAACAGGGGCATGGGCACATTAGTAGTGCTAGTGATGGTGCCATTGGCACTTGTGATTCATCTAGTCTTCCTACTTCATCTAATGTCAATGTTGACATTGATATGGATGATCTAGAGAATCCATATGATGATTAAAACTTTGAAAGTGTTGTAATATTGAGCTTGAAGTTTGAACAATGAATATTTATCATGCATGTTTTAAATGACATTCAAGTTTATGGTGGTTTTGTTGTTTATATGATGTTATCAGTTATGTGATATTCTAAATTCTAATCCTAATTCATGCTTCTAGGCTGCATATATATATATATATATATATATATATATATATATATATATTTTGTAATTTGTACTAACGAACCCAAGACGAACCGAACCCACCCCCCAAAAAATTTTGCCGAACCGGCGAACCGAACCCGCGAACCCGAACCCGAACCGGCTACTTAGCTTATTATAATTAATATTTTATTTTCTTTAAGAGGTCGGCCAAGTGAAGAATCGCCTTGCTTGTGAAGAGTCACCTTGCATTGTATATATAGAAGGTGATGATCATCCATTTGATCATCAATTCAATTCACTTCATTCTCACATCCAACAGAAGCTCGCCATTCCATTTGCAGCAGATCAGACTTCAAGGGGAAGCATATTTGTTTGTACTTAGCATCATGGAGTGATGCTATTATTCATTGTATTAAATCAGCCTTGAGTAAGGCCAGACTTGTAAGCAGATTTCTGCTGTTATTCATTCAATATATTGGAGATATATTTTGCTGGGTTTTTCTCCCTCGAGTAGGAGGGTTTTCCCAAGGTATCTGCTGTGTTCATTGTTTTCTTGTGTTGTATTTCTGCTTATTTCATTTCTGATCCTAAAACTAACAACCATGTCACGCCCCCCTTCCAAATGCTGGCATTAAAATATTTCATTTCTTTTTTAATTGTTATTGACAATTAAAACCAGCAATCACTTGGTTTCAATGAAGTCAATTTCCAATCAAACTATGGGAAGAAATTACACCAGATAAAATAAAGATTAGTTATCCATTTCATTGTAATAATCGATCATCCAAAACCAAATGAACTTCATTGCACCAAAATTGAAGATTTAAATCAAAATAGAACATTTTGTCAAATGAAATGACAAATAATGTCACTCAATTCTGCCCCAAACGATCACAAAATAAAAATTAAACCGCCAACCGAAAATGAAAACCAAAACCAAAACAACAAATTTAAACCGAAATAATTTTTGGGTGACGCGAATTGCCAATTCACCTGGATGCTCCTACATCATTTGATAAAGGAAATTTGTGTTTTTACCTTCCTTGAAGCATCAATGTATTTCAAGAAAACTTTACTACTTGAGAAAGAAACAAGGAAATTCAATAGTGTCATGTTCCTCATATTTGTCCAAGATATGATGGTGCAACCCTTCTTTCACAATATCTCATTGTTGCTCATCAATAGTGGCCTTCACCTCTACCAAATTTTCACTCAAAATTAGGCTCTTTATCTCCTCATCATTAGAGGCTTTGAACCCTGCCCCAACAACATCAATAGCATCTACTAGATTTTGCTAAAAGACCTTAAGCAAAGAAATTTTTTAAAATAAGTATCTAAATTTTAAAATCTAAATTCAAAAATCCTTTATATTTTAAAATTAAAGGCAACATAAATAAATCAAGAAATATGTTTCAAAACCAAAATAAGAACTAATTACTTGGCCCTATGAAATGGAATCGAACAATAGAACCAAAAGTCTCCAACTATACTCCTCACTACTTGATGGATATTTCTATTCCAACCCCTATTCTCAGCAACAGCTAGGAACCTACAATAGTGTGTGGTACAATATACAAATACAATCTAGATTTGTTAACTCTATGCCCAACACTACCATTAGTGCTAGAAGTTGAAGGGAATAGAGGAATTGCAAAAGTAGAAGAATCTCCTTGACCTTGGCCTACAAATACCATCTCTTCTCTTTGCCTCTCTTTTAGGTCATTTTACTCCTCAAAGGACTCTATATAAGTTTGCGTGCATAAAAACATCTCAGCTAAAAACGTGTGCAAAGAAATTTAAAAATTAAAACAGTAAATGTCTCACCCACTAACTTTCAGTTTACAATAATTGCAAACCAACTCCCCTTTCTCAACCCTTATGGTGGCATGTTTCTAACTCAGGGTCCTTTCTAATAAGTGTTGACATTATAAGAATTTATAAATTGCAAGTGGTAAACAAAGGAAAAACTAATTTAGGGTTTGTATATGAAAAGAATTTTAAAAATAAAAATAAAAAACAATTTAGGGTTCATGAAAGAAAAGAGAAAAATTCAGTTATGGAACAAAACAAAATAAGAGGTAAGCTCTCTTCATTTTTCCCTGTTTAGTTTTTTGTTCCATAAATTGAAAATGGAAAAATAACAAATGCAAAAGAAATACCAGATGAAAAAAGAAAAGATTCAAAATGCCTCTTCAAATTTGATGGCATGGACAATGAGCTGCTCCAAATTTATGATGATCTACTTCAAATTGACAATGGGCTCCTCCAAATTTTCTGTGGGTTCCTTGTGTACTGCAACAAACCTCTTTGAGTTCATTTCATTCAACGTTTGTTGCCAATAATATTGTTATTTGCTTCAATGGATTGTATTTTTTCTTTAATGGTCCTTCTTTCTCTTTGTTTGTGCTCGCAAATTATATAAATGGCTTTTTCAGTGTTATAAGTGCCTTTATTTGTATTAGGTTGCAGCTTCTTTAGTGTTTTTTGCTTTTTCATTTTCTGATTTCCACTTACATGCGTTGGCTAGTATCCTCATCAGTTCAGTGAGTCCTGCAAATCTGACCAGACTTGCCTGGACACAGCCCAAGTCCCTAGGCCTTGTTTAAGTAGGTTCACCCCAGGACTTGACAAGTTTGCAAAGTACCCAAAAAATTTGACAATGCTCCTCCGAATACACAGCCAGTTGGATTTTGATATCCAAATGCCTATATAATGCCACTATTAGCAGAGCTCCTGCTCAGAAGTTAGAACGAAAAATCCTCTCTCATAGCAATAAGGGGGTAGGTCAACTCCAAACTTTGTGTCTCACTTATATAAAAAATGTTTGTAAATCAAATGTACAAGGCCTGGCCCATTGACTCAATCATGTAGTGGTGAGCTTTACAAGTGTATGATCAAGCTGTCAAAACTTTCAGGGAATATCCTAGTCCAAGATATAGGAGTATTGCCTACCAATTATTTCAATATTGCCTTTGTGATGTCTTTACTGTCTTCATAGCTATTGGACACTTTAAATTTCCAAAGAGAGAATGTAATGCTACCCAAAAATTGAGAATGGCCTTCTGCCTGACACAAAACTATTTCGGAACCCATATTGACAATCTGCCAATGATAGTCATAACTGAAATCACTGTAAGGAAGAAAAACCACGATGCAATTTCGGAAAAGCTTAAAAAGGATCATATCAACCGAACCAACCAAACCTTGGGGAGTGACAAGAACAACTCATAAAAAAAAAAATATACAGGAACGAGATTTGAAGGTCCTAAAATAAAATATCCTTGGCTTCTCAGAAAAACTTCAGGAAAGTTGTATCACTTGGAAAAAGCAGAGGAAATCAACAGCACATGAACATTGAATGACCATTATTAGAATGTTAATCTAGGTTAGATTGGTTTCAGATATAAAAGCAGTTAACTGTAAGATTGGCAAATTCTTCCCATATATAAGCAAACAACATTAAAAGACTTCCATTAGTCCAAGAAATATTTATTGCAATCTTATTACATTAGAAAGGTCATATTTATGTTTTGAAAGAGAGAGAGAGAGAGAGTTAGGATTACAAGGTTTCAAGGAGGAAAAAATAATCTTGACAAAAGCCCACAAATTAGATGAAATAATACAAAATGTTTTGTATGCCCTTTAATATATGGCTCTATTGTTACTACGTATTCATTTCAAAAAATAAAAAACAAATTTGGTCTAGTGGATTCTCTAGGAAGTTTTAGCACAATGCCCAGACATTCAAATACCACTAAACAAGTCCATAAGTTCAAGAAGAAAGGTATCACTGAAAATTACCCCATGCAGGCGTGTACCAGCATTAATCCTCTGAATCCAGAGACCACGCATGTCACGCTTCTTGTTTCGGCGATCTCTGTAGGAGTACTGAAGGGCTTTCTCTACACGCTCTCTGGCAATGCGTATGCAATTCTTGGCCCTCCCTCGAAAGCCCTTGGCCAACTTCAAAATCTGATCCTTGTGCATCTTGTCCCCTCTAAACACACCTGCAGTATCAAAAAAACAACAAAGCAATTATGAATGATTCATGTCTAACAGATAGAGGTCTTCATAAGTTACTTTCTCATATAATAATATTATAATGTATTCAGTCATATCCAAGCTTTTGTGGTACCCAAATTATAGAAAGTGCCAAAAAAGAATATCTTCTCATGAAATTTAGGAAAGATATTTTCATTTTGTTTTAGGCAGGTGTGTCTCTTATTGAGTTAAATATTTATGAATGTTTGCATGTAGATTGTGCATATCTTATCTTTTATGTAAAAAGGCATACTAATGGCCCATTGAAAACATACAAAATAAATTTAAGAAAATTCCAATATAATTCCTTGAATTAATCGCTATAATTCCAATATAATCGAAATTGTCCATTCTAAGATTTGTCTTGGTCTCACGACTTAGTAGACATTCATATATGGTCAGCCAGCTCATTATTGCTTGTCGGCTCAGAGGTGATGGTGGTAGTTTATACTTCTAACAAGCCGATAATGTTTGATGTTTTGCAAATGGACAACGATCGTGGAAATCCCGATCTTCAGCATTAATGAACTAAATCAACTCTTTAATATTTGTCAATTATTGCTCTCATTACCACTTGCGACTCCCTATATATCCGATATTCTTTAGGCCACGCAATTGGTCATTATGTTCTTCTCACATATTGCGGCTAGTAATAACCATCATGGTGGCAATGGACTCAATCTCGTCCAAGGCTCCTCTACGTTAATTCTGATGACATCGATTTCCCTTAGCGCCGATAATCATCATGTGCATAAATTATATGCTCAATATTCCTGAAGGTAGCGCATCCGGCAATATGACTCAATACTCGATAGAGTTTGACGTGATATTCAGGACATGTGAAACCGATGTCACATATATTTACATCGATCTTTTGTGAACATGTTCATTGCTATACTTATGAATATATTTTAACCCGTCGGTGTCCTTGACCATTATTATACTGTTTGTTGCTTGTAAATAATACTCCTCGTTTTAAGGAGACTTCATGACAAAGCTAGTGGCAAAGATACACATGTTGTGAGAGTAATTGATTAGCAGACAAATAATGAGCTATGGCCACTCGTACACCTGATTTGTCTTTGACTGTCATAAGAGATGTTACAATATTACTTAAGTTTGAACATGAGCCTCCCACATCAGATATTCCCCATTCAAAGATAATCGATCACCAATACCTTTTGAATAAATAAATATTATTATTCGAATCAATATTTTACAAAAGAAACTACATCATCTTTTAACATGATGCTTAACTCTTTAATTTAAACAATGCCTTAATATGGGGACATGACATTAGAGAATGCATAGCAATCTTGTATTTGTTCTTTTATGGAGAAAGAAATAAAAATGGCCTATTGAAGTCATACAAAATACATTTCAGAAAAAATGATTTAAGTAATCACCTATCCTTGAGACATGAAAACTAGCATATACATCTCTTTGATTTTGCTTTTAGGGAAAACACCCACATTTTCCTACTGAAATCATCAACAAACAAAAGAGAATACCTGGCACCAATGACTGATGTTGTATTCATTGGTCTACATACATCTACATGAACCAGCTGAAGGACCCTCTATGCTCTCCGAGCCTGTCCTAAAATGGAGATCTATGCTACTTCCCTGCTTGGCAAGCTTTGCAAACACCTTGTATCTGTTGCTAGATTTCAAGTAAACCCTCGACCATATTCTCTCGAGCCAACTAAGAGAGATAAGAAAAGTTGAGATACCCATAACGCTAATGCCAAAGAGTAATGATAACAAATGAACTCTTGGCTGCTAATGCACACTCCTGTACCTCTCCAGTATCAACAAGTCGATACAAACCTTGATCCTCTATGCCAAGTGTGATAGTTTTCTTGGACTCCTTGTCAACAATATGGCGCTTGTGTGTGCTGAAAATGGCATCCAACTTGGGACAAAGGCACATAATTTGACTAAGAGCAAATTGAGCTCCATGCTCGAAACATAGTATACATTGAGGAAAATAAGAGTTTTCGCTTCAGAGGTTATCTGAACATTGCCTTTTAAGAAAACTATATACTCCTCACCAACACCAAAGATCACTGAATCAAAGCAAGCTATGTACTCTGTGAACCAATCCTTCCTGTGGATAAAATGTCGAGCCACTCCAAAATCAATATACCACGAAGAAGACTAGACCTGATCTACTGGTTGTTTGGCCATGAAAGCAAAGAAGACTAACTCCTTTTGCTCAGAATGCTCTATGACATGAGCCTTTTGTTGAAACCCTCCCTGGTTGGATTTTTTATTAGCCAACCTCTTTCTCCAGTGCTTCTTCATGTGACCAAGTTTACCACAATAATAACATGCGATAGTCTTTAGATTCTTCGAAGTATCATCAAAATTGCCTTGACCTTTCTTCTGAGGCCACTTGCCTTTGACTTTGTTCTTGGCTGCAAAGGCCTATTCTACACTTGGTGAATCACTACTGCTACCAAACTGCTTCTTCCATATGTCCTATCGCAAGAGTTTGTGGCACAAATCGTCAAACTTCAGGACAACATTAGTAGAGGTGATGTTAAGTGTTTGTAATGATCAACCCCAAATATTTTTTTTGAAAATTGCCAGTCTGCTGCTATAGTTTTCTGTTGTTTGTCTGCTTGTTTTCTCAAGTGCCAATAATCATTTAACATGCCAATATGTATATAAAAGATGTGCAAATAAAACCCCAAGTAGTACATGCAACAATATGAATCTTCAATACTTTCAAATTCAGATTTAAATGACAGTTTAAATACAGATTTATGACAACAATAACAGTCTTAGAGAATTTTGTTTCAGACCTGGAAATTTGAGCCCAAACAGCAGTAGTACTTTCACCAACTTGTGGCATAAGAAGACATCAATTTTCTCCTTCAATCCATTGTAAGAAACTTGCCCAGAATTCACCTAAACAGCGACCCAAAGGTGACTGAAAATGACCCAGATAAAGTCGACCAGCATCCACCAAAATACCCTCAAAAGGGCGCATTCTTGCACAAGGGCGGTTTGCCTTTAAAAATCAATGTGAGCTCCAAAAAACATGAATAAATACTCTTTGGAATCAGTTGCACTAGGAGAAGACTCAGCAATCATACCCACATTGAAATCTCAGACCATTTGAGAGACATTTGCACTTTTCCAGTTTCAGACCCAAAAGTTATAATGTCCAAAAAATGATAAAACTTCAACCAAACCTCCAAGAAAACACTCCAAATTGAGAAAAAGCCAACACTAGCCAGAATACCACAAACCCACATCAAAAATGCTCGAAAATCTTTATCCTTATGACTGTAACCTGCAACTTTGAAGCTCTAATGGTAACCTCTGAATGAAATCACCCCTCTACCAACTAGGGCAGGTCTTGCACTGCCGAAACCAGCCTTAGATATTGAGAGTTTTCATCCTCAACTCCGTTTATCTGCCCTCCTAGCGAAAAACCAGCAGCATCTCAATAAGCAGCCAAAACATCCATGAGCAAATGAGAGCCAAAAAGTCACTTTATAGAAGGTGAGAGGGAAATTAGGGCAACTTTAGGTTTTGAATCATTTTCCCTCCAAAAACCTTTTAATATTTTTGCTTTGTACTTTAAAACATTATCAAATAATCCTCAAAGAGGCGTCCAACTTTTTGCCTCCAAAATTCCACTTTTGATTTTTAATTTAAAATTGACTTTTAGCCCAAACTAGGCTTCCCACCTTATGAGGCATAACATTAGCCTTTAAAATTGATAAATAAACCTATTTTCTAAGCATCCACTTGAAATACATGGCCCCTCTTTTAAAACAACGTTGTGCAACTAGGCCAAGGGGGTCTACTCATAAGGAAACTATTTGCACTTTTGTAGCCTTCTAAAACGACTTAAAGTTATCACTTAGGCACCAAGGTACTTTTTTCATGTCCCCTTCACCCTCAACATTAAAATATAAAGTAACTTAATAATAATCCATTTTCGAAGGGAAAAGCAAATATTTAAATACTTCAACCATAGAAACTGATGCCTCAACTGAAGATGCTGCTGAGTGAGAGACCTGAGCAGGTCCACCTTACCCAAAATAGACTTACTATTTGTAGAAAGTACTAAAAATAGCAAGTAGTATCCATGACTCACCCAGGGAGATGTTGATATGCACAATGGGCTCACTGAAGACTGAAGCCATTGGACTAGTACCCCACTAAAAATAGAAAGCCATGTCTGAAACACCAAAAAACCCCACAGAAAGGACTGGCACAAGGCATTAAAGTTCATCGGACAACTTCCACTCGGTGCCCAAACAAGAAACCCTATATTGTACTACCTGCCAAACCAATTACTAAAAATAGCACTTACTAAAAATAGTAAGTGTGTCAAAACCAGACTAATCCAAAAGAGGACATAAAAAATGGAGACATTACAATGTTTCTATGAAATGCTCATATGTTTGTGGTAAGCTTTTTGACGTTATAACCACAATATCTTCTTCCATCTTGCGCCTTATGGCTTCCAATTGATTGCGAATGTCTTTGATCTTCATCAAATGATCTTGCAAAGACATTTTCTCACCTACCATGATGGAGAAAAGCATATTTTTCAAAAAGAAAGCCCTGCCTTTATTTGACATCTCATGCAGATCTCGCAAGTACATCCAAATCTCCATAGAGGTTTTGCCTAATGGAACCTCTAAAAGCATTTCATTTGTTACAGATAATTTAATGAGCATAACAACTTCACGATTATGCTCATCAAACTTGTCTTGCTCATTACCCACAACTATTGGACGAGTGTATGTGCCGAGGATGATCTAATCAAGCCACCTATATTTGAAGATCGTGACCATCCACTATTTCCAAGTGTTAATATTTTTTTCCTGTGAACCTCTAGCTACCTTTCAACATGTTGTTGGGTAATGAAGCCATCCCTCCCGCAATCTGAAATCATAGAAAATGAAAAAAACTTCTTGTTGTTTGACTTATAGTCCAAACCCTAATCAACACAATAGCCACAATTTTATAAAAAAATCGTCAAAAATTCCAAGTAGGCAGCAAAAACCACAATTTTATTTTAAAAATCATCAAAAATCTGCAAAAGAATTCTGGAAAAGTTGTGAAAATTGCAAAAACTCACTGCTATACCCACGATTGATGTAAACTCAACTAAAACCCTAGCCGTCATCAAAAAAGTGACAAAAACCACAATTTTATGGAAAAAATCGTTCAAACCCAAAAATCAATCACCAAACCCTAGGCAATCAACAAACAACCACAATTTTGTACAAAAATCATCAAAAAAGAGTTGAAAAGTCATAATTTTTCCAAAAAATATCGAAAAAGGATCTTAAAACCATAGGCATCACCACTCAAGTGTAGAAAATCCCTAGCACGTGTGACCTTTCCATGCATGACCTCAAAAACCCACCAAAAAGGCAGAAAAATCCTCACCCGGTAAAGAAAATCGTCTAAAAATCTACAAAAATGGGTTGAAACTCGTTAGCCACCCTAAAAACTCTATCGTGCGACCTTTAACAATTGTCACAGACTCTGGAAATCCAACCAATTGCCTAAAAAAAATCACGAAATCCATTACTAGAAAATGACACAATTTTTAGATGAAAAGAGGTGCGATTTTATCAAAAACCTAGGCACAAATTTTTCATGGAAACCTATCATGCGATTTTCACAAACAAAAAACCATGCGATTTTCAAACAAAAAAAGGCCTGCAATTTTGTGAAACCCTTGCGCAAATTTTCTAGAAACCCTTGTGCTAATTTTTTCTTATAAAAAAAACCCACAAATTTTGTAAAAAAAATGCCAAAAAATTGGAAAACATAGACCCACAAATTTATTGAAAAAATTGCCCAAAAAATCATCTAAAAAATCCACAAATTTTCCTTGGTTGATCTGTATAGAATCCTTTTGGCACATTTTTTTGTCACATGCATGCAATTCATCACTGCCACAATCCGTGGAATTCACGCCCTTGCCAATCCCAAGAATTTTCAAAACCCACTCTAATACTATATTGTGAAAAGTAATAACATAGAAAATGATTACCAGGATATTCGATAATTAATTGAGTGAAAGTCTTCTTACATAAGAGATACAAAAGATCTATCCATAAAGGAAAGATTGACAACTAGTAAAGGATAAGAACTTAACTAAAAGAATAAAAGAATATTCCTAAAGTCTATCCTAACAACTTAATTGACCATTATAAACTAAATATTACAGTATTACTTTAATACTTTACTGGGGTCTAAGGGCATAAATTTCTCAAATATAATCCAATTTAAGGCAACAGCACCAATGTTTACTCTCCTATTTGATAAAATGAATGCTTGAACGGAATTAATAATACATACCAAATAGAGTAAAATTATATCTTTATTTGCACATGAAGTTATTACAGAAGCACAATAGAGATTAGTCAACCAAGGATTAGAGTCAATCCAGCTAGATCATACTACTTTCCTTGATGATACACAATCTATAAAAAGAACCTGATACTTGCCAAGAGGAACAAAATTGTCAACTAACTGACTCTTATAACTACCCAAGAGCTGACAAATAATTAATACATGGTCAAATAACCCATATTATCAAATATAATAATAGACATCATTACACTGACTACAAAATCATCTAAGAAGAAACCCAAATGTGCATATTTCAAGAAACTTGTGCGTGATGAACATCAAGGTTGTACAAAACAAATTGACGAGTTGAAGCATCTTCTATAGAAGCACAATATCAAATTGCCTTCAACTATGTCAACCAATTCATCATCTTCTTCTTCTTCACAATCAAAGAATGTGAAAGGTAAGGCACTTGTTGCAATGGAAAATTTTAGTTTAGGGAGATGGATTCTTGATTTTGGAGCTTCAAATTGTATGGCTTCATCATAGAATATGTTTTCTTCATTTGCGACTTGTTCAACACCACACATCTTGATGGGTAACAACTCATATATGCATGTTTGTGGGAGAGGATTTATTGACATAGGTGAGGGGTCCTTCAATGGTGTCTTTCGCATACCATCATTATTGACCAATCTCCTTTCTATCAATCCAATCATACATAGTGGGGTAGGGAAGAGAGTTTAGTTTACACCAGATTCTATAATCATTAAAGATTTGCATAGCAAAGATATTGTTGCAATTAGGGAGGCAAATGATTAGTCTAGATTGTGCACCTCACATTTTGCCCTTGATGACCCTTTGACTAATATTCACATGTAAGCATCTAATGTGGATAGTTCTCAAGAGGTGCAATATAGTTATTTGAAACTTGGTATCATTTCATCAGCTAAGGTTCTAGAGATTTGTGTTGACATTCCATCTCCAACTCCTTTAGAGTCCAATGTTTCTACATCCACAACTTCCAATGATTTAGCATTGCAAGATCTTTGTATTTGTCTTCCAAATAAAGCTTCTTGGGATGAGTACTTGACAAATATATCAAGTTTTTTTTTTAAACTCATCTTGCAAATTTGGTAGACACACTTGAGGACATTCATCTCCTCTTTGATAACAACTCCAACACAACTATAGCCTCGTCATCATTGTCTATAGATCTTGTTCCTCATCAATTACCACAAGCTTTTGGATTATCACATTCTTCATTAGTAAGGCTTGGAGTTCTTGATTTGATTGTGGCATCCTTTGGCACTGATTGGCAACACTTGAGTAGCTTTCAAAGACAATACATTTAGAGTTTTCTTCTCTCATATTTCTATCCTAAATGGGGAGCTCTTCTGCATATATATATATGCTCATCAAACTTGTCTTGCTCATTATCCACAACTATTGGACGAGTGTATGTGTCGAGGATGATCTAATCAAGCCACCTATATTTGAAGATCGTGACCATCCACTATTTCCAAGTGTTATAATTTTTGCCTATGAACCTCTAGCTGCCTTTCAACATGTTGTTGGGTAATAAAGCCATCCCTCCTACAATCTAAAATCATAGAAAATGAAAAAACTTGTTGTTGTTTGACTTGTAGGTCAAACCCCAATCAACACCACAGCCACAATTTTATATCACATTCTTCATTAGTAAGGCTTGGAGTTCTTGAATTGATTGTGGCATCCTTTGGCACTGATTGGCAACACTTGAGTAGCTTTCAAAGACAATACATTTAGAATTTTCTTCTCTCATATTTCTATCCTAAATGTGGAGCTCTTTTGGAGCTCTTCTGCATATATATGTATACACACACACACACACACATATATATATGTATATATATACATATATATACATATATATATACATATATACATATATATATATACACACACACACACACACACACACACACACACACATATATATATATATGGATTTGTTTCTTCTTACAAGGAGAAATGTTGTTTGGTAATTTTGAATCATCTTCAACATTCATTGTCTCGTGGACGTCATTAAAATCTTTTTTTCTTCTCTTGTCAAGCATCTATCATTAGTGCAAGAGATTCTACATTTAGGGGGGTTGCATAGTCTCTTCTTCTTCGCTCTTATGGGGGGATTTTATCCTTCTCATGCTTTAGAGAACATCTTTTGTACATTGGTGAAGGAAGTTTTCCTTGGAGGGTCATCTTGAGTCCTCCCTCCTTCCTTTCACTTCCTACTTGTCTTCTCTCTTTTTCCTACTAGTGTTTCTCCTTTCCTCTATTTGTGAGAGATTCTTTTGTACATAGGTATCTCATCAAGCCTTGTTGCAAAGACCCATCTTTGCATGTTTTCTCATTCTCCCTAAGTTGCACTTAAGGGGAAGTGTTGGTGTGAACAAGGCTTTCTACCTATCCAGTTTCCTTTTTGGAACCTTTTTACACTATTCAAGTTTACTCAAGACATTAACTTTTGTTTCTCAAGTCATAGGATTAAGACACATATCATCATCTTTGTTTGTCATATATCTCACCTTTGCCTATATATACAAGGGTTCTCTTATTGTAAAGTAAATTTTGTCAAGTAATCAATCTTGTAATGCATTGTATCATATTTGGCAAATATTGCATAATCATTGGGAAAAAAAAACCTATGAACCCTTGTAGTTTCTTACACCATATTATGTTGTGCAACTGCTACTATTGCAAATAGCACAAACATGCACAGTATCTTGGATCTGTTGTTTAATATTTTCTACTGTCATTGTTTCATTGTGTGTATGATTTCTATTGTCTTTTTGTTGTATTGTATATATGTTTTTTCTTTCTACATGATGAGCGGGATACTCAGATACATGGAGCAACATGACAGGATGCCAAATATTTTTGGCCAGCATTTTGCCACAAACTAGTTATTTGGTGTACTGACCCAACCCAAAGAATCACCAACTCTCCATAGATTACCAATACCTTTTGTTATGCATACATACATAGTGATGCAAACATAGTACATAACATAATAAGAAAGTGTATCACGTGATCATAAATAGTTGCAGTATTCTTTAATAATTCCATCTATATATCAATAACCAGTATCACAAGTAATAGTCATAACAACTCTCAACATCATAGTCATTCATGCTCTGAATTTGTGCATTTCTAAAAGTAAATAATCATTCTCCATGATCATTCATATTCTGAATTCGAGCTTTTCTATAAGTAAATAAATCATTTAACGTCACTTAATCTTTCTAACAAACAATTCGTATGATAAGATATTAAGACCACACTGTTTAGAATGACTAGACTCAATCAGAATTAGTTATCATACATTCATCGCAAGTCAGTATTTGTCATCAAGGATTTTCAATTATCCAAGGTGGTTTTCAGAACTTAGTGCCCTAGTTACAATTTAGTTTTCAATTTTAGAATTAGGAATTATGGTTTAGGACTAGATTAGGTAAGGCCCAAATTCATTATTCTAGACTACCTACATATCAAACGATGAAAATCAGGACCATGTATTTTTCCTATCCAAATAAACATTTTACAATACAATTCTCAATTACGAGTATCATATACATCATAAAATAACATAAACATTGTCTAACAAGCAATTCACTCAATTCTGTAAGTTACAAATTATGACTTTCCAACATACAAAGCGAACCATGGGTTATCAAAAAACTCTGTGGTCTAAGACACTAAGAGACCAAGGATTATTAGGGAAACTCTTTCATCAGACTGACGAACTTTATAAAAAGTGCAATCTGGCAGTGTACCAGACTGCAGGTTTATAGAAATATGCGCATTCTGACTCTGTTTGGGAAAAAACTAAGCAAAATTCTCGAGAACAAAGACCCAAAAAACAAGGGAGACTTCAATATTTTATTGTTAGCTTCACTAAATAGTAATTACACACATGTATTCACAAATTCTAAGCCTAATTAATGTTTCTTATGGATTTAAACTCTAACATCAAAATTTACTCATTATCATCAAAGTTAATACTTGGATTTGAAGAAAGGTTCACTATCCTGATTAAAAGAAGTATTTAAATTGATTGGGTGTCACTTACTGAATTTCTTTTCCATTGTTTTCTGAATTTCCCTTCAATTATTTTTAGTCTTCCTCTTTTTTCTTTACTTCCTTTTACCTGTGAATGAATTATCTAATTTCCTTTCTCTACCTCTTATAAGCTTCTAAAATCCTCAAGAAGGTAAGTTACACTTTTTTAAATTAAGTTTGGGTCGTTCAAGTCAGAATAGACAAGCTTTTTCTAATTGAAACTATCTAAATTTCACCATTTCCAAGCACAACAGTCTATTTATAAAGGACGATGACCGGATGATGGCCACATGCCAGAATGAACACTACAGTCTGCCCATCAAATTTAAGCTAAACGGTTAGCCCATCCAGAAAATTTGAAAAATTCTAAAACCTTAACTGGAGTTTCTTATGCTTAAATCTACCTTCCATAAAGGTTTTAGCCCAAAATAAAATCATTTACTATTTAGTTCAATAACATATTTTCTTACTTTTAAAACACTGACTTTAACCCATCTATTAAAAGGAAAACACTTTACTTGCTCCCTTTTCAACTAATATTGACCACAGAATGGAAAAGAAAGCAGCTTAAATTAAATTTAGCATTGCTCCTAATAGAAATACCTTTTTCTATTATCAATTAATCCATTATTTAATCTGCAAATAATTCTAACTCGGACATATAAAAATAGCAAAACGTAAATGATCAATTAAATATAATTAATACAAGTACTGTAGTTAAATTAATGTCGTAAACAGAGGGGCATTACAATTGGACAGGTGCAATGCATGCTAACCACCATGCCCAAATCTCTTATATGCCGAGCACTATGAAGAAATTGTGTTCACAATAAACTCTGGTAGTCAACGGTTCATTATTTATATGCACTGCACTTCCTTGGAAGAAGATTACATTCTATATAGGATACACGGCACTAGACCCATTATGGACTTAGACCATACCTATATTGTTCCACCCAGAAATACAGGAAGCCGCAAGAGGAAAAACTCATTGCCTTCAATTCTACCATCCTTGTAGAATGTTCACAACAGATGATTTCCAATTTGCAATTGTGATTGTGTCATTAATCACATTTTCTACTGGGTTTTCTTGTAAAAAAGAGTATGCTTGTTCATCCCTAGAGAAGATAGCATTACAACAAATCTGTGTTGAATAATGCTTCGAGAATAGAACATCAAAATTGTTCTTTGTCCAAACAGAATATTATGATAACTCGAAGTATTGTTGGCAATATGTCAAGCCCGCATATTTGCAAGTTGGAACTCTCTCAATATGGGCTCACAATACAGGGAAAGATTGGCAAATGGACTGGACAAGTGTGTCTCAGAAAAGAGAGGCTGATAAACACTTAATATTTAGAATACAATTGTTTTTAATGGTCATAGATGGGATTATGATCATGGAATATGATGAGAAATGAAGATGATTGAGACAATCGATTGAACTCAAATACACAGCACCTCTTGTTTAGACCAAACACAAAATAGACATGTTCAGCAATCTATGCAGAAATTGTCACACCATAAGCCAGTTTCCTCCCCAGATGCCAAAACCAAAAAATGCAGTTGCATTCAAAGGAAATATGTTTCTATATAATGCATGCAATGTAATATGTACAGATCCTTAGGATTCAAATCTAACTCATAGAATCTCAATGCAAAGGATCATTTTTCTCTAAACAATTTAAGGAGCGGCCTATAATTGAATCACAAAGATAAGAAGTATAGTAAAAATGCAGAAGCACTTGAAACATATCAAAAAGAAAATCAACTATGTTGTTTTTCAGTTAACGATTTTCACCAAGCACCATCTATGTCACTACAACATGGTTGCAAACCTGATATTTATTCCTCTACACACATAGGTTCATGATTTGTGATATTGAGTAGGATTTTGCATTTTCTTTGCATGGAGAGCATGCCTTTCTATCCCTTCAAACAAACATGAAAAGAAAGAAGTGAATGTGTCAAAATGGAAAAATTGCTCACAAACCTTGTTTTAATTTATGACTTTGTAAGGCCTCAGTACAGAGCCTTATTCTAATTTTGTGGAACTCTAAAAACCTGCATTGAAATAAAAGAATGCGAGAAACATGCACCAGTATTGGGAACACAACCCCTAAAAGGAAAGAAAGCTTAAAAAACCCATGACAATCAAAACCAAGCAGAAATGCAGAAAAATGTTGTTCTTGAAAAGGCTTGAAAGATCCTAATTATTTCCATGACAAGAATTTGTGCTGTAAAAATTCTTCACGAGTAGTTATGGGGCAACAAATTTAGTTGTTGACAAGGAAATGCTTATCCTTTTTCTTGTGGGTGGTATCGACACAGGCACATGTTTCTCATATTCTTTTCTTGAAATGTGGCTTTTCAGAGTTTTGCAAAACCAAGAGAAAGGCTCTGTGGCAAGGCCCTACAAAGGCCACAAATTAAAATGCGACTCACGAATGCAATTTTTCCTTTGAAACGAATTCACTCTTTCTTTCCATATTTGTTTCAAGGGATCTCCATGCAAAGAAACTTGAAAGAGTAAAACAACACTTAAACAAACACCATCAACTTATATGTATAAAATAAAAAATGGCGGTTTTTAAGGCTTGAAAGATTTGCCATTATAGTAATCCACTGTGCAAAAGGTATCATGAGTAGTTACGAATATATATGCTGGAGAGAAAGCATTAACCTGTCAAAATATAAGGCTTTATTTTACTTATGCACTGAAGGCCTATCTTTAAATAAAAAAATATAAGATTTTGAAATATTCCGATCACAACAGATATATAGGTTTGGGGAATCAATCCTTCGTTGGCTCCACGGGAAATCAGGTCAGTTTGATGAGCTTTAGCGACCTCCATAGCAAGAGCTTAGAGTCAGAAAATGTTTAAACCCATGCAAATAATAAGGTGAAAACACCTAATAAACATTAGATGCAATTCAAGATCAATAATGAAAGGATGTTTTCATATTTTTGAATTAGGATTGAGAACTACGCGATGGAAAGAGGATAAAAATGAAAACTGGCCACTAGATTTCAAAGGGCAGCCAAACGGCCAGGAACATTTTTGAGCATCCAAGGTGCATTGATAAAAACACGATTGCTAGAAGAGAATATTTCGGCATCAAAAATAACAATATAAAGCTTAATAAATGCAAGGTAACGAAGAACGCTATGAACTGTCAGATTCCTTTCTAAAATCAATGAGATATGGAAGCTTTTGGGCACGCACAGGCAAGGGTAAAATAGTCTTTGAAAATCTTAAATTTAACAAAGACATGAAAATTTGACTGCTAACAAAGGGTCGAAAAAGCTTTGTGCTCGCGATCACGGCTCCCCAACCGATATATTTTTCCCCTCGATACTAAGTAAGATTAATTGTAAAAATGGACATATGAAAAAGGAAAATTAGCACACAAGAACCTCGTTTTATCTTGTAACCTTGCCGTAAAGCAATTCCTGACTTGCAGAACTCCAGAAACCCGGAGTTGAAGAAAAAAATATCAGTAACATGCTAGGAAAAACTTAAAAACAAGCTTAGAAACTTGACGCCCAAGACCAACCAGAAAATTTAAAAAGGTGTTACTTACTAATCTTAATGATCGCAGTTGCGGGACTTTTTTGAGTAAGAAAAAATTTACTAGTTACGAGGAATCGAATTGAGTTGCTGACAAAGAAAAGTTTAACCCCTTAAATACAAGGCTTTATTTTTCCTATATGTCGGAGCCTTGAATTTCAATAACTAGAGGAAAAAAGATTTTCAGATACTCGGGCAGAGCAACAGGTGGAGAATTGAAAATAAAAGGTCTTATTGCTGAGGCTTAAAATGCACGAAGAGAAACAAACCAGAAAGGCCAGAAATTGAAACGACCCATAGCAGAACAAAGGGAAGGAACAAAATGTAAAGCTGACCTTGTACCCAGGTTGCCAATCCAGCCTAGAATGTCTGCTTGCAGGAGAGCGGCGCCTAAAACCAATTCCACAAAATGCAACAAAAATAACAATGAGCTCGCAATGCTGAGCAGAGTCGAATCCTTTCGAAAATACCTACAAATAATTTCAAAGCTTTTATTTAAGCAACTCCCACTGAAATACAAATCCTATTTACCCAAGCCTAAAATGGAGAAATTAAAAGATATAAAGTGGAAGGTTAAAATTCTAATAGTTCATTTAATAATTAGTTGGACGATGGAAAATATTTAAGGAGGAGTGGGCACATAGAATTTGTTGTTTATGCTCTTCTAGATTAGTGGAGGTAGAGTGACACTACATTATGCAATGTAAGGCTTACGACGACATCCAGTACAATTACACAGATTTGCTAAAAGTAAAATCGCTAGTAGCCTTGTTTGAAGAGGAGAAGATAGCAAAAACATGTTACCTAATCAAAATACATAGTAGAAGAAACAAAATCAGCAAAGAGTTAGAAAACAACAAAAAGTAATTGGTGGGGTCATCGGTTGATTTGTTCTTTTTTGCAAAGGTGGTTTCAGTTCCATTTCTTGGGTCCCATAGACTAGCTGGTCTCGCAGATGTAATTAAAAACTTTCATTTCATTTCGTTACCTTGTTTATTGGAAATATAAATATTTACTTCATGTCTATTCATCGTAATGAAAGCCTACTACATATTTCTAATTGTAGAGACAAAAATAAGTGTGACCAATTGAAAGTCCATTCAAATGTGTAGTTTTTGTCTAAATGTTTTTTTTTTTCACAAAGTCTCAACTCCAATTTATCTCTAAAATTAAATTGTTCTTATGCATGTTTATTTAAATGGTTCAACTAAAATGGAAATCATGTAGCATTTTTTAATTCTTCTAGCATACACTTATCATTTTTAGACACCCAAAGCATCCTCTATTGCTACACATCCCTACCTCCATAATCATTGCTTCTTGTGCCTACACCTGGCACCACACATATCCAAACTCTTTTAAGTATTTTTATTAGAACATTTTTAGGGATTTGACTATATTAGATCCTTGAATGTGTTATAGGCACCAAATTCTCCATTTTCAACATTCTTAAGTACTATAACAAGTGAAGAAGGCATTGACAAGCACAAGACTTCACATCAATAGTTCTTAAGAATCCAACCACAATAGTGTAGGACACTAGCACACTGCCAAGGATTCCAGTATGTTGTATAGGGCACTAATGCACACAAAGAACATGGACACACTTGTTTCAATCCCTAACATATTCTTGAAAGAACACAAATTCTTGATTCAGCCTAGTAGTGTAGTCACTTCTTGTCTTCCTCCAATAAACTTGTTTATAACGAAAATCTAGACATATGTTTTATCTCTATCCTTTTTCTTTCAATATTGTGTTAGTTCAACATCAACTCTCATGCTTAATTATTTAAACTAAAATTTGAAATCATTAAATGGTTTATTTTATGTTTAAATCAAATGATTAAGCAACTTTGGCATATTTAGTAATTAAAAGTAAACTCTTTCTTATATGTTATTTGTTTTTATTCATTTTTGGTGAAGCCAACATTCTTTCTCACACCCTTCTTGAGTACTTTATGCATTAATACACAAAAAAGGGGTAGCTACACAACTCCAAATTTCACTATAAAGCATAACTAATAATTCCAACTTTGTGCTCAAAAAACAACCACAAACCCCCAACCTTCCCCTTAATATATAGCATATTCCACCACCTTTCTTTACATTCTTGTGTTGCATACATTCACCCACTATCTTCACCTATTAGACCAAATTTATATACTCTCGCTTTCCACACCCTTGTCCTTGTTCATTTCTTTCATGTCATCTTCTCCCTCCTCATTTCCCCCACGTCACAGCCCACATCTTAATCCCTCATTTTCCATGTCTCTTCCAACACTACCCACTATGTAAGAAGTCAACACTTCCCCTTTCCCTACTAGCAAAGAATAATTTGACCATGATGTTTGCTATGAGCAAGTTGCACACCATAAGTATCGGATAATGTGTAGCCAAAGATAGAGGACCCATTGAAGGTTGACCTTTCCTTGTAACAATATTATAAAAATTTAAATCTTAATTTTCACAATAGCCCTAAAATAATTTGGATCAATTTTGGTAACCCTTACACTTGGTTCAAACTTAAGAACTAAAACTACCAAACACTAGTCTTTTCTTGAGATCCTTTTTAGGTTAGATTCTAAAATTATGCTAAAAAAACTTAATGAAACAACTTGTTGGCTGATAAGAGAATTATATCATATTAACATCACCTCTCTATACTAGTTTTTATTAGAGATTTAATTTATGACAACATTCAATTCTTTCACACCAACTTCTAGGTTCACAAGATTGGGAATAATTATATTAAATTTTCAACTGACAAAATTATATAGACATGGTCCATGGAAACACCTAGGTATAAAAACCACCTATGAAATTAATAAACTAATGTTTTACAACAAACCCAACCTTGTAAAATTTAAATAATACAATGGAAGCTTCAATGTGTCACAAAATTAGCACAATATGCTAGAGACTTGACAAAACTAATAATTTTTGTCACCCTAAGCCTTAAGACCTATAAATATTCATACATTACACCCTCAATGTAAAAAATTATCATGGAAGAGATGACCTTCCTACTCCCCACAAGTTCTCTATTTATAAAACTTCCACATAGCACCATCCTTTAGTATGAGAAAGTAGGACTTGGATTCCTAGTTGCAATTGTTAATCAATACTTCCACTCAATCATGCAACAATCAACTCAATACTTGATCCCAAGATAGAAATACATGATCAAATGATTGATACTAAAAAAAAATCATGTCTAATTATTCCAAAGAATTAGTCAATTGGACATGTATTGAATTGAACGCACGTGAATACTCAACTAGATCAAATTGAATTAAACTAGGTGCATTGGTTGAGGAATTAAGCATGAATCAAGAAGAGAATCGTGCAAATGGTAACTTCATTCAATATAAACTCAATCAATTCCATAATTCATTTAATTATGGAACCACATTTGGCCAACTTTGACTTCTAATGCAATGGAGCTTTTTGTAATTATGTGGTGTCCAAAATTGGGAGGGAATATATTCAAATTTGAAACAGATTAACATACACAAGAAATTTAAATATTTATTTTTAGTTGATGTTAATTACCAACATTATCAAGATGCTCTAGATCACACAATCACTTATAAACTTTAAATCCTTCATGATGAATGGGCATATTGCATGATGGCACCAACCCCTAATACATCATTGATACCTCGCGCACTTTATTCGTTTCTACATCTTATGGTATGAGCATTCTTAAGTGCATTAACCAAATTATGAATGAGGCACATCCCTACCATATTAAGGCCTCTCTCCCCACTTTCTCTTCCTATCCTCTTTCTTCTTCCATCCCACCTACAATTCCCCCTACTATTCATCCCACTCCTAATGTTCACTCTTCATTACCACAAACACACTCATCTCTCCCAAATTCTTACCAACCTATATACTCCAATGCTACTTTCTTCTTTGCTCCCTTGATTTTTCCCCACCAATTTCATCCTTATGTCATTCCTTACAATATTTATCTATCCACCTTCCACCCATGGCATTCCCTCTAACTTCATCTTTTTTCACACCTCCCAACAAAATTTTCACCCCTCATATCCCAACCCATCTTACCCCTACACAAACCCTCTTTACACCACCAATATCTCTCCTACTTTATCTTCCTCTTAGTTCCCACTCTATCACCACCCTTGACCCTTCTCTTCAACACAAAATTGATTAGTTGGGTGTAATGTAGACTAAACTTGATGGCCTACCATCTTCCTTTTAAGGAAATTAAGGTAGTAGAACAAATTCCTACACTAAAATTGAGAGAAGGGTAATGCAAAAAAATAAAATCCTTAAAACAGTTACAAAAATAAGATAGAAATAAACATAAATATCATGCATACCACAACATAGTGATTTACGTGGGGAAAACCCTTTCGAGGGAAAAACCCCACACTCCAAAAGTCACCCAATATATTATTTAGAAATCACAAAGATTACAATATACTTATAGAGCAAGATTCTCATAGGAGTATCACCAATTAGAGATTTGGAGGCAACACAACAACTATTAGATCTCATAATACATCACAATGCACAGTCATAATACAATACCCTCATAAAATAGGGTTGTATTCTAGGGAAGACAAGCCAAAAGAATATATACCATCAAATCTGATATCTAATGATGAATGATCCAAATTTATAATAATAAAATATGGCTTTAGAGGGAACTACCCTCAAACCCTTGCCTATACACATGACCCCTTAACCCCTCGTTAGGGGAGTCACCCCCCAAAACTTGCAAGGGTAGTACCCCCCCTTGCAACCCCCCAAACTCAATATATTAACCTATTATAATTGCAATGTTGAGACGCCATTTTTCCTAGCATTCCTCTCATAAGAAAATTAGTATTTACTTGTATCATAACCCTCTTTCACACAACATTATTACTCATACCTTCCCTCCTACATTTTTGGCTCTTTGATTTGTGATGTACAATGGAAACTAGGATCATACTACCCATGTTTTATTTAATGCCACACATCTTAACTTTATTTATGATAAGCACTTGCTTGCCAAATTTTCCCCACAAACACTTAAAATATATACCCTCAATGAGTTCTACTCCCTCCCATATAGCTCTATTTGTTCCTTTTATTAGATAGATACCATGACATTATATAATATTTTCAAGTCAACATTGACTTGAATATTACTATTTATGACTGTGTCTAATGCAAGCAAGTTTCAATTGAATGCATAAAATATTTTTCTAACACTTCTAATCCTTTCTTGTAAAAAGGATTTATCAATTCCCTAGTGATGTGATTTAACATCTCTTCATGAATAATATGCCAAGCCCCCTTTTTAATTAATTTATGTTTATAGAACAAAATCTCATTCCCTATCTTCAATGAGATAATTTTGAAGGATCCTAACCTCGTAGGCCCCAAACATTCTAAGTGTGGAGGTCCTACTATTCAAAATTCTAAGGAAGATGCTTATGTCAAAGTTTCAAGGTTTTCTTGCTAGGCATGCCTTCCCTTCCAACTTCACTTTTCTTTTATGATTGTTGAAGTTTCAAATCTCATCACATTGGCATACCATCTTGCTCAATCATACCTATCTTCTTTATTCTCATCAAAGTATTAAAATTCTCCCCATTGACATGCCTTCTTCTTGAATTGTAACTTCCTAACTCATAACTAGTGGTATGAATCATCTAACATCCTCAACTTTCAAACTTTGACATTCTTGCCAAATTTCACTATTCATCTCACCTACCCTTTTACATGACCCAAGAACGTCATTAATTCCAAATTTGACTACATAGCTTCTCTATAAGGGATTTTCCTACCCATTAACACTATTTAATTAAAAAGGGCACAAATTTCTTGTACATGTGGAATTTGAAGGTTGAGGATGACCATGTCTCATTAATGTAGTGGTTACAACAATAGCAATCGTTGGTCCTCAATGGATTTCAAATCGTTTGTTGGCCTCCTACAATGATTTGATAACTAAGCCCTTCCAACCATGATTCAGAGATTGGACATCTAACCTAAATAGTTATTTCAATCATCATGAAGGTGCATTTATCTTGTCAACCTAGGGACGTGAACTTGAAATGGGTTAGCACAGTATGTGCACTAGGAACTCAAAGTAGCCATTGCATTCTATAGCTAAGAAACACAATACTGAAAGTAAATTGCTTGAAAGGGAAAGAGACAAATGTTGAACATCAATCAACGACAATGATAAGTTAAAATGCATAACAGGAATAAAAATCTGAGCAACAAACGGGACACTAATTTGTCTGCTTTGGCTACAAGAACAGTCACATAATGGAATTCTAGTGGCTGCAGGAACAGTCAAAGCCAAATTTCTAACTAAGTACTAAACAACAAGTAATACTAAACTAATGCTAAACTAAGAAGATGGATTAGTCACCAAGTGGGCCCCCTTGGATAAGTATCCTCTAAACTAATAAGAACTCAAGTGCTTGAACTCACAACTTTATTTCATTCACTATAAACCATGCATACAAGAGAGTAATGTATTTGTATCACTGAAACTAGAGAATGAGAGTACAATATCAAATCGTGCAACCTTTTGAAGAAGGAGCATCAAATCATTATTTATACTACAACTAAACAAGGAAATCAACTCCATGACTAGGAGGATGCCATTTAGGGAAAACAGGGGAAAGTGGAGCAATGGCGGTTATGCATGCACGGAGTTTGGTCAGACATGCAAGTCCAAACGTAGATCTAGCACAACAATAATGCTCATGCATGCTCAATCATTAAGGTCCACTATAAGGCGGTTATGTTCAGTTGCACGAAGAATATTTTGTCGTTGGTTGCCTTTGACTTGGAGCGATTCCTTAGTTGGACGTTATGGTGCATGCCCAGCTGGCGGTGTCTTCCTCAACTTAGTACATTAAATCTGTATGGAAAAGTTAGTACGCATAATAACTGCACATCTATAACCACTCTAAGAATCATTCATTAATCACATGCAAAATCAATATAAATAACCCACATAATATGCCAAATGTCATTAAAGCTTGCAGAGACAGGATAATGTCAAATTTCAATGATTTGAGGGAAACATTATGCAAATACCAACATTTAATCATCAAAGTTCATGACATCAACCAACAAATAGACTATGAATTCTACCAAAAACTAGGCTCATCACTACCCCCAACCTAACGTTTTGTTGGTCCTCCAGCAGGGGAAGAGTTGTTCTTCTGCTTGGTCAAGGCTCAAAAATTTGCAACTGAGAGTTGTCCAACATTAGTGGTTGCAGTGCATGAATTAGGATCCCAATAGAATCCTCTCAATCTTTCAAACTTGTTCCATCTCTACTTCTCTGCAACAACGTCAAACTGGTAAAATCTAAAGTTTGGCATAGGCCACATGAGCATGGGTGGTTGGAAAGTCAGGGGAATCCAAAGTCTCCCTTGTGTTCTCCTTATCTCAATATACTTATCAATTATTTTTAGTGTTGCAGCATAATTGTGGATGGAATGAGGCTCAACCTGTTTCAACTCATCAGTCAAACTATTCCATCTTTGTGACAAACATCTCCTCATGGTTTCCTCCTTTGTTGTTGTCGTTACCTCATAATCATTGTAAATTGCCTCAATCCAAGGCATAATCCTATTGTCATAACTTGGTATGAGCAACATTATATGCCATTCTTTGTAAATATCCCTTGGGTTGCTCGATTCAGCTCTAACAGGGAGAGGGATATCGAACTCCAATTGCTTATAAGCACCATGTTGTTGTCCCCAACTAATCTCATTTTGCACCCAAGACATGAATGCTCTCAATTGAACATCCCCAACATACAACAATGGATTCCAATCATGGTCTTTTGTGACAGCATAATTATGTAAATAAAATTCACATAGCAAATTCTTCATTTCAGGTGAGGCAATCCTATAAGCATTAAAGAATTTGATGGGGGTGTCAATAGAAAGATTCAAACCTAAGGCAATTCTTGACATCTTAAAAGAGAGATATTTATCTTTCAGGAGCATAGCATAAACCCTTGGACGGGTCCTACATTCCAGAATCTTTGGTGTCAAAGTTGCCATATCATCCACCCTCTACTTTAGGGTGGCAATTTCTACATTTTTATCCTCAATCTCCTCATCCTTCTTTTGAATTTCCTCCTTCAATTTATGTTTTTCCTTTTTCCATTCCTCTTCTCTTTTTTGTATTTCCTTCCATAAATTTAAAATTATTGTATGTAATGTAAAATCAGGAGGATTATGGATTCCTACCAGTATTTTTGGTGGTGGCTCTTCATATGGCACTATCTGCATGGACTCAAGTTGTCTAGTTATCTCTAGCTGCAAGGGTGTTGTTTCTTCTTCTTTTTGCTATAGGGACTCTTATTCTTGTTGTGGCTGCAGGAACCCCTACTCTGGTTCTAGTTGTTGTTGTAGGACTTCTTACTCATGTTACAGGACCTCTTGCTCATGCTGCAAGAAGTTCTAATTTTCCTCCAATTCTTCTACAATATTAGCAAGATTGGCCAGTGTTATATTTGTTTCTCTCCTAAATATGTCTTCTTCTTCTTCAACATTCTCTTGCTCCATTGGAGCTTCAAGGTCCTCATGTGAGGTCTCACCAGGTTTAGGGCTTTCTTGTGGAGGCGTACCAATCGCAGACCCAACTGGTCTTGATTTCTTGGGAGGTCTCACATTTTCCTTTTGTTGCAGGATGAACAGTATCAGCCTTCCTCTTCTTAGAACTTGGCACTTTTCTTTCTACAGGTTGTGTTTTAATCTTCCCTTTTCCCGTTTCTACCTCTCTCTGTTGTGCTCTAGTTTTCATCAGAGTTTTGAGTGGAATGACATCATCAGAATCTGAGGAAGAGCTTTCTTTTTCTGAGTGCTATGTTCCAAAATAACTAATTTCTATGGTTTCTTCAGTTACATGAGGATTCACACTACAACCAACACCAGAGGTTGAAGCACTAGGAATGGCTTCAGTCGTGCTTACTCTCCTGCTAGACCTACGGGATTGAGGCAAAGCCCTAGGTTACAAGTGCTTAGGTCTAATTTGATCAACATTTATAAACTCTTCCCAATTCATCCCAAATACATCATGTAGAGACTTTTCAACTAACAATTTAATCAAGCAATGGTGGGAAACAAAATTATCCCTACCTTTTTGGGTCTCGGCCGCCATAATTGAGAGAAGATTGCACAACATGTTAGGCACATTCTTCCTCATTTCATGCCTCATGTGATTCAAAAGCTTGAAGTGGACAGAATGCAAATTTGATTGGTGACCCTCACAAGTGATGTATTTGATAACATACACAACTATTTGCTTCCATAGCTCGGGCAGAGACATTCTCTTTGCACTTTGTTTGTTTGTGCTCAATGGGGGTCGTTTGGCTCTATAAACTCAGCCCTAGTTGATTTGGCATCTCTGGAAGTAGCGTAATTTTCACCATCAGTAGGTAACCCTATGACCTCTGCAATTCTTTCCTCTGTTGCCACAACTTCCAACCCTTTTACTGTGGCTTTTCCTTCTGAAAATGTCTGGGCAATGCTTTCATCAAATCCATCCAGCTTGAAGAAGTAATCTAACCATCCACAGTTTCTAAATTCTTCCAGGCACTATGCATCCTACAGTAAAATATCATGCACCATGGGTTCATTTCAAATTAACCCACCTCCCATTGTTTGCAATCAAACAAATTCTTTGCAACTTCTTTCTTGCAATTCCCATCTAAAAATCAAATGCACTTTCCTGTAGTATCTGCTAAATTCCAATACCAACTTGCTAAATTTCTAGTGCCAGTGTCGACTAAATTTCCTTTCTTTTGTTTTGCATTTTTTCTTGCAACTCAAGATTACGACAGGGTCAATAATGGCAAGAAAGGAGTGACAAAGGGGAATTATGGTAGGAAGAAGTGGCGACTGTAGTTATTGTCACTTCACACATGCAAGCCATCCTTTCACTTAGATTTCAAATCAGCTCATTTTAAATTTTTTGACGTAGCCTAATATAATTTGACACATGGTCAATAAATTCACTAAATATTTGCATCTTTTTATTTCCCCTCCCTCCAACCTAAATTTGGACATGTGTTCGCACATGTGAGATGGGAGTGGTGATTGATAGGTAATAATGGCATTTATGTGAATATATATACTAACGTACAGTGATTAAATGAATGCACTTAAAAGATGATTAAAGATAGCAATTAATGCACACATATGTGAATGTGTGGAAGATTTGTTGCAAAGATCGCGAATAAAGTAACACTTGTCTTTTTGGAGAATAAATTAAGCAATAAATGAAGTGAAATGAGGTGAGGTAGAATAAAGTGATGGAAGAGAGAGAAAGGTGGTAATGGATGGGTGGATGAAAAAGAAATGGACTTCCATGTAAGTGAAAGTCTTTATTATGAAAAGTGTGTACCTTAATTAGCCAGAAGGAGGGACACTAAGTCCACTGCCTTCGGCTATAGGAAGCTTTGAGTGCTAGGTGAATTATTGCAGGAACTCTTCTTTGGAAGCTGGCTTGTGGTATAATCTGAGGCGATGATCATTGACAAGTAATTTGAACCTGATAGGGTCAATGGTGGTAAGCTTAACAACTCCATTAGGAAAGACCTCAACAACTTCATATGGTCCTAGCCACCTTATCTATAATTTTCTTGCATTTTCCTAGTATCTTGAATCATAGAGTAAGGCCCAATCTCCTGGTTTGAATTTCTTATCTTTGATAAATTTGTCATGCCACTTGATCCTCTAATTTTGCACTACTTTTAAATGTTGCAGGGTTGCTCTTCTTATCTCATCCAAAGCATTTAGCTACATGATTCTTTCTCTCTGTGCATCAAAAATATCCATCCCCAAATCTACTGCAGTTTGCAAAGTCTTATATTTAAATTCGACTAGCATCATAGTTGTCTTTCTGATGAGGGAGCAAACCCGAGACACAAAAATAATGCACACAACTAGCAAACTTTATTATTATTCAATAATGAAAATCTTACATGCAGAGGATCTCAAATCCTCGAGCTCTGTATTACATGCAAATTACAGACTTACAGAAAATTACCCAGATCCCCCTTTCGCAGCATGCGAACTTCTTTCCCCAAAAAGTTACTCCAAAAATCAGAAACTAGCCCATAAATAGCCCCCCTTTTGGCTTGGAGCCAAAAACAACATTCAAGTTATGAGTTTTGGCAGTTTGGACCCAAAATTACAATTTGAAATTCTAATTTAAATTCACATTCGAAAATTAGTACATTTCTAAAATATGCACCAACTTTCAGAAGCCATAACTTTTAATCTAACCGTTGGATCTTCAATGATAATACCTTTTCAGAAATCTCTCGAAAAGGCAATTTTCTACAAAGTGGGCCTTCGGCAGACTACTTTGGCGTTACCGCAAATTTTCAGGCCCATCCGGGACCGTTTAGTGCCTCAAATTGAGATCGGAAGGTTTTTCAGGGCAAAAAGCAAAAACTGGAACTTGAATAATTTTCAAATCGTGAATGCTCTTGACCTGATTCTTTCGCCAGAGTGTGTATTTTTCCATCCTGAACCTTCCCATAAATTTCTGTTTTCCCACGCCTTCAAATTCAAACCTGCTAAAAATAGCAGTTGAGCAGAAAAAGCAAAAAAGCAGTTCTGAAAGTTGGAAACTCTTATTCCACGAAAAGGGTATCCAAAAATGCAAAAACATCTACAAAAAGAAAACAACAGGAACAAAAATGGAAATCATTTTTTTGGGTGATGCAAGATTGCCCTCACACCACTGGATGCTCCTACATCAGACACCCAGAGTAATTTGAGAAGTGACCCCGTCACGTCTTAGATGATTGAGAAAAACCCAAATGGTCAACCTCTACCTTAGACAACCAGGATGAATCTTCCACAGGCCTTCCTCTCCACTTCACCAAATATTCTTCATATTGTCTATTTCTGGTACTCCTTCCCACACGGCTATCTAAGATTTCTTCAATTTGCTCATTCTCTGAAGTAGGTGCTAGAATGCCACATTGTTCTATTGTTGGTACTTCCTCTGTGCCACCTTCATGATACTCTGTCAAATCTGAAATATTGAACACAGGGGAAATATTGACTCCATTTGGCAACTCTACCTCATATGCATTCCCTGAATCGTGCCTCTTTAGAATTTTACAGGGACCAAACTTCATCATCTTCAATTTGTTATAGGTTCCCACTGGAAACCTTTCTTTCCTCAAGTGGACCATCACTTCATCACCAATCTGAAACTCCTTATACCTCCTCTTCTGATCTGCCTTAGCCTTATACTGCATATTCATCTTGTTAATATGTTCTTTACCTTCTCATGTATATTCTTGATGTGTTCGCAAAGTCTTCACTTCAACACTTGTCTTCTTCTCTTGGTCCATCTTCCTCAATTCTGAGCGGTCCTAGGACTGCCTCCATACACAATCTGGAATAGTGATCTACCAGTGCTTCTGTTGACATAATTGTTGTAAGAAAATTTTGCCTGGGGTAAGATCAAGTCCCATCCCTTAGGTTTATCTCCTACCAAGCATCTCAATAGGTTACTCACTTCTTTCACAACCTCGCCTACCCATCAGGATGGTGTGCAGATCAAACTTCAACTTTGTCTTCAACTTTTTCCACAAGGTCCTCCAAAAGTATCCCACAAACTTAGTATCACGATCCGAGACTATACTCTTGGCGCACTGTAGTCTCACCACTTCTCTCAAGAACAAGTCAGCAATGTGGACTGATCATGGGTCTTCTCGGTATGGGATGAAATGTGCCATCTTCGAAAACTCACAACTACCACAAATACCGAATCATTCTTCTCGTGTCCTTGGCAAACCAAGAACAAAGTCCATACTTATATCCTCCCATGGCCTCTCCTGGTAGTAGTAATGATACAACCCAGATTCTACTTCCTTTAGCCATCCGACATACCCTATAACTCGCATAACTTTTCACATCTTGTGATAACTAGCCAATAATAATGCACTGATAATGGCAATGGTCTTATCCTGACCAAAATGTCCCGCCATTCCTCCATCAGGCTTCTCCTTTATCAAGCTCTCCTCATGGAACTCCTTTGGAATACACAATTGACTTCCTTAAACAACATGCCATCCTGGATTATGAAATCCAGCCACTCCGTCCTATTAATCGAATAGGCTCCTTGCAAGCTTTCCAAGCCTCTGCAAAATCAGGATCTTCTGGTACAATGTCTTGAGTTCATTGAACCCAACCACTTCAATCAGCATTTTGTCAACAATGTTTGCCTCCTACTTAAGGCATCTCGCAACCCTATTCAACTTGCCCACTCCTATGCTTTAAAACAAAGGTATAACTTTGCAAAAATTCTACCCATTTCATATGCCTCTGATTTAATTTTCCCTGACTACTCAGATACTGTAATGCTTGATGATCAGTAAACAAAACAAATTCCTTTGGCAACAGATAATGTCTCCATTTCTTTAATGCTTGAACTATTGCATAAAATTCCTTGATCATATACAAGAGTACTTTCTCTTTGCATCATTTAACTTTTCACTGAAATAGGCAATGGGCTTACCTTCTTGGCTCATCACTGCTCCAATGGCACAACCACTGGCATCACAATCCACCTGAAACACCTTATTGAAATCTGGGAGGGCTAAAACTAGTTGCTCTGTCACCTTCTTACTTCAACAGATCAAAACTCTTCACTGCTCCAGTGCTCCACTTGAACTCTTTTCTATCCCCTCTCATTGTTTCAGTCAGGGGTGCACAAATACTACTGAAGTTTCTAATGAACTTTCTATAAAAATTGGCCAAACCATGGAAAGATCTCACCTCAGTAGCAGTTCTTGGGGTAGGCCATTCTAGAATAGCCTTCACCTTCTCTGGGTCCATCTTTAGACCCTCTGCTGAGACAACAAACCCCAAGTACACTAACTCCTTCACAAAATACTTCTTCTGATTAATCAACAATTTCTCTTCTCTCAACTTTTCAAAGACTTCTACTTAATATGCATCAAATGCTCACCTAGGGACTTACTGAATATTAAAATATCATCTAAGTACACAATAACAAAATTTCCAAGAAACTTTTTTCAGTACCTCATTCATGAGCCGCATGAATGTGCTTGGTGCATTGGTTAGCCCAGAAGGCATGACTAATCACTCGTACATGCCCTCCTTGGTCTTGAAGGCAGTCTTCCATTCATCACCCTCTCGAATCCAGATCTGGTGATATCCGCTCTTCAGATCAATCTTTGTGAAGTACTGTGCTCCACTCAAATAGTCCATTAGGTCATTCATCCTTGGCAAGGGAAATCTGTACTTAATTGTTATCTTATTTATGGCTTGGGAGTCTGTACACATCCTCCACTCCCCATCCTTCTTTGGTGCTAGTACTGCAGGTACTGCACATGGGCTCAGACTCTCTCGAATCAAACCCTTTCTCAACAAATCATGAACTTGTCTGTTCAACTCCTCATTTTCTGCGGGAGTCATTCTATGAGCTGCCTTAATTGGCAAAATGGCTCCAGGGATCAAGTCAATCTGATGACTGATCTTCCTCATTGGTGGTAAACCCTCAGGTACATTATCAGAAATAATCTCTTGAAACTCATCCAACAGTCCAGAAATTTCTACTGGCACCTTCTCACTATCTTCTTTTTCCATTCTAGGAATCAGTGCATAACACATACGCTCATGCTTCATGCCTTCTAAAAATTTTCTTCCATCAACAAAACAAATTCTAGCACTACTGCATACCTTTTCTTCATCCTTCTTCAGAGGTTTCAACTTATGACGAACTCCATCCTTCATCAGGGAATAAGTGTTTGCATGACCATCATGTACAACACGCCTATCGAACTGCCACGGCCTCCCCAACAACATGTGACATGCATCCATGGGAATGATATCACATAGTACCTCGTCACGATAGCTTCCGATCTTGAACTTCACTAAGCACTGCTCATTGACCAGAACTTTGTGGTCTTTCTGCAACCAGGCAATTCGATATGGATGTGGATACCTTTCCCTTTTCAGCTTCAACTTTGTAACCATCTCTTCTGCCACCAGATTATCGGTGCTCCCACTATCAATAATGACCTCACAACATTTGTCTTCACACTTGCACCTTGTGTGGAATAGATTCTTCCTCTGTTCTGGCTCCTTCTCTTCAATCACCAGGGCTCTTCTAACCACTAGGGCTTTTCCCCTTTCTGCGTCATCTGAATGCTCAGACTGCGCCTCCTCATCTGCATGTGCAACCCTTCCATGCCCTTCTGGCCTTCTATCTGTCCTTCCTTGGTGTTGTGGACATTCATAGGCTTGATGCCCTTCTTCACCACAATGGAAACAAGTTCCTCTGAAACCACCTATTCCAGGCCTTGGCCCAGATCTTCCTCGTCCTCTACCTCTTTGATCACCACTGTTTTGATCACAAGGGCGGTAGAAATTATCATTCCTCTAGCTTCGACTGGTACCCACATCTTCATTTTTCCTTTCATCCTCATGTTGGCTCCCAAAAGATCTTCCACTACCCCTTCCACTTTGACCTCCTCGGCCTTTTTGCTTGCTGTCAAATCTTTTGTTCAGCTTCTCCTCAACTTTCAAAGAAAATTGGTATGCATCCTCAATGGTAGTCATTCTGACCAGGCTTAGCTCCTCTTGAATGCTCGGTCGTAATCCATTAAGGTAACAGGCTACCTTCTCCTTGTTGGCCTCTGCATGGCCTATTCTAATGATCATTCTATGAAAATATTTTGTGTATTCTTTCACAGATCTACTTCCTTGCTTTAACCCTTACAATTTCTTCAGCAGATCTAACTCGTAGTCTACTGGTATGAATTACTTCTTTAGTTTCTCTACCATGTGATCCCAACTGTTGATCTTTCCTTTTCCTCTTCAATTCCTCTCCAACTGGACCTCTTTCCACCAAATATTGGCATGGACCTTCAGCTTCGTTTTTGCAAACTTAACCCGATCTGGGTCCTCTACTTTTTCATACTCAAAATATTCTTCTAGCTTGTTGATCCAGTCGATCAACTCTTCTGGATTCAGACTTCCAGAATAACTGGGGACTTCTATTCTGGGTCTTTTTCCGATCTTCGAGATGGCCCTTATTAATCGCATCTGATCTTGATCAATTGTTTCTTCTTCCTCTTCTATGTTTGAATCTTCCACCTCTTCTTCATCCTCACTTTCTCCTCTCCTTCCTGGGTTTAACCCTCTTCTCATTTGTTCCTGCAATGCATCAATTTGTCTCTTGAGGGCTTTGAAACCCTCGGCCGCCAATGGATCTCTTCCACCAGTATTTATGCCACCTCTGCCACCTCTAGCACCACCACGCCTACCAGGAATCACTCTTGGAGGCATCTTGAAGATCTTGAACCCACAACCATAGTCCTGGTGCAAACTGCCTCACGATCGGTGATCTATTCACACGCTCAAGAAAACCCGCTTTGATACCACCTGATGACGGAGCAAACCTAAGACACAAAAATAATGCACACAACTAGCAAACTTTATTATTATTCAATAATGAAAATATTACATGTAGAGGATCTCAAATCCTCGAGCTCTGTATTACATGCAAATTACAGACTTACAGAAAATTACCTAGATCCCCCTTTCGTAGCATGCGAACTTCTTTCCCCAAAAAGTTACTCCAAAAATAAAAAACTAGCCCATAAATAGCCCCCCTTTTGGCTTGGAGCCAAAAACAACATTCGAGTTATGAGTTTTGGTGGTTTGGACCCAAAATTATAATTTAAAATTCTAATTTAAATTCACATTCAAAAATTAGTACATTTCTAAAATATGCACCAACTTCCAGAAGCCATAACTTTTAATCTGACTGTTGGATCTTCAAAGATAATACCTTTTTCGGAAAGCTCTCGAAAAGGCGATTTTTTGCAAAGTGGGCCTTCGGTAGACTACTTTGGCATTTCTGCAAATTTTCAGGCCCATCCGGGTCCGTTTAGTGCCTCAAACTGAGCTCGGAAGGTTTTTCAGGGCAAAAAGCAGAAACTAGAACTTGAATAACTTTCAAATCGTGAATGCTCTTGACCTGATTCTTTCGCCAGAGTGTGTATTTTTCCATCCTGAACCTTCCCATAAATTTTTGCTTTCCCACGCCTTCAAATTCAAACCTGCTAAAAATAGCAGTTGAGCAGAAAAAAGCAGAAAAGCAGTTCTGAAAGTCAGAAACTCTTATTCGATGAAAAGGGTATCCAAAAATGCAAAAACATCTACAAAAATAAAACAACAAGAACAAAAATGGAAATCATCTTTTTGGGTGATGCAAGATTGCCCTCACACCATTGGATGCTTCTGCATCACTTTCCATACAACAACTCAAATGGGGTGAAGCCTGTAGTTGTTTTCCAGGTTTTCCTATAGGCCCAAGCAACTTTTGGTAATCTATTTTCCCAATCCTTTCTATGGACAACTATTGTTTTAGTCAGAATGGCTTCAATTTCTCTATTGGTCACCTGAACTTGGCCATTAGCCTGGGGGTGATAAGAAGTAGACTTCTTGTGCCTTATATTGTACTCATTCACTAGTGCTGCAACAAGAGTTGATGTGAATTGAGCTCCTTGATCAGTCACTATTTCTCTTGGGACTCCATATCTTGTGAAAATCTCCTGATAAAGAAATTTTGCAACCTTGTTATCTCTTGCATGCTTTATGGCCTTAAATTCTACCCATTTTGTCACATAATCAATGCATACCAATATATAAGACTTACCATTTGATGGAGGGTCAATTCGTACCACAAAATCCAATCCCCACTTGTCAAAGGGAGTGATTACTACTTGAGGGAAAAGTTGCATCTCATCAGACCTGGTTGGTCTGCCCATTCTTTGACATCTATCACATTTTCTGGTATACTGTTCTGCATCCTTGTGGAGCGTTAGCCAGTAATACCCTGTGTTCAAAACCTTCATTGTCGTCCTCTTGGCTGCAAAGTGTCCTCCACATGGTTCATTGTGACATGCATGCAAAATGTCATATGTCTCATCTTCTTTGACACATATCCTCATAACATGGTTTGGTCCAGTATAAAACAAACATCCAACAATCCAAGAGAAAAGAAAAGATTTTTCAATGAGTGTCCTTTTGTCTTTTGGGGAGAAGTGGAAGGAACTCTACCTGTGACCAAGTAATTAGCTATGTCAGCATACTAGGGTGTTTGTACACTGAGGGAGAATAGATGCTCATCAGGAAAAGAGTCATCTATAAGTTGATTGTCTTTTGATGTAGTTAGTCTTGAAAGAAAATCTGCAACAACATTGGCCTTCCTTGGCTTATTCACAATGGTTATATCAAACTCCTGCATCAACAATAACCATCTTTCCAATCTACCTATGATCAAAGGTTTATTCATGAGATACCTAATGGCTAGATGATCAGTGTGATGTAATGTTTGAATTTGTTCAATGCATAGATTACTACTAGCATCTCTTTCTCTGTCACTGTATAATTGAATTTAGCTCCTTGCAAATTTTTGCTAACAAAATAAATAGCATTTTCAATAGCTCCCTCTTTTTGTCCTAAGGCCGCTCCTATGGCATAATCTAATGCATCAGTGTGGATGTGGAAAGGAAGCTCCCAATTAGGTCCCTTAAGTACAGGAGAATGAGTCAAAGTTGCCTTCAAGTCATAAAATTCCTTGTCACAAGCTTCAGTCCACTGAAATTCAACATCCTTAGTGAGAAGGGTATACAATGGTGCTGCTACCTTACTAAAATCTTTGATGAATCGCCTATAATATCCTGCATGACCCAAGAAACTCCTAACATCCTTTTGTTTTGCAGGTGTAGGAAGATTTGTGATTACCTTAATTTTTGTAGGATCTACTTGAATTCCCTCATGGGAGATGTAGTGGCCAAGAACTACACCCTCTTGCATCATCATGAAACACTTTTCACTATTTAAGGACAAGTTTTGGTCTTCACATCTCTGTAGGACTCTCTTGAGATTCTCCAATGCTTGATCAAAATCAACACCATAAGTGGTGAAGTCATCCATATAGATTTTCATGCAATCATGAGAAATGTATGAGAATATGCTAATGACTACCCTTTGAAAAGTTGCAGGTGCATTGCACAAGCCAAATGGGAGTATCGAATAGGAATAGGTCCCCCATGGACAGGTAAATGTGGTCTTCTCTTGGTCTTTTGGTGCAATTTGGATCTGGTTGTAGCCGTTGAATCCATCTAGAAAAGAGAAGTATTGCTTTCTTGCAAGTGTGTCCAAAACTTGATCAATAAAGGGTATAGGAAAGTGGTCCTTCTTGGTGGCAGCATTAAGTTCCCTATAATCAACAAAAACTTGCCATTTCCTCCTTTCTTGGGCATAATCACTGATGGAGACACCCACTGACTGTCTGAAATAAGATAGATAAATCCCGCATCTAGTAATTTTTGCAGTTCTCCTTTCACAATTTCTCTTAGTGCAAGGTTAATTCTTCTTTGTGGCTGTCTTACTGGAGTGCAATCATTTCTAATATAAATTATGTGTGTACAAATTTTAGGATATAGTCCCTTCATATCATGATAATCCCATGCAAATGCATGTTGATGGGTCATTAATAGGTTCACCAATAACAATTGTTGCTCTTCATTCAATTTACTATTAACATTCATATATTTTTCCTCTGACACCTGGACTTATGTAGTTAACTCTATCATGGTTGCTTCATTAATACATGGTACCTTTAGTTCATATGGAAACAATGTATGGGGCATGCTTATTACTGCAGGAAGTCTGTCTTCAAGAACAGTGGCTGCAGGAAGAGCAGACATAAGTGTCCTAACTAAAGTAGAAGATGATGCTTCCTCCACTTCATAATGGTTTTGAATGATGTTAGCCAACACTTCATCCTCATCTTGGAGTTGCATGAAAGAGCTTCTTCCTAGCATCATAAGTTGTGCCACATAATTAACTTCCTCGGCCTCTTCACCAACTTGTGGCCATACGGGGTCATCTTCATCATGAGATGGCTAAGCAGGTGAATAAAGAACAAAATTTTTACTACTCCTCCCATCTGAAATGGTCATGTTACCTGACCGACATCCAATGTATGCATTTGTAGTTGCTAACTAAGGCCTTCCAAGAATGATGGGATACCCGCCTAGTGTAGCCTTAGGAGAAAGAATCATAAAATCTACTAGGTATTTCCAGGAGTCTAGAACTACCACAAGATCCTCCACTACACCATCAGGCTTAATAGTAGAGCTATCAGTAAGCTGTAGGACAATAGGAGTAGATCTCATACTTGCAATTTTTAGTTGTTGCAGGATGTCCTTGGTCATTACATTTATTGTTTCCCCTAAATCAATCAAACCATTCTTTACTTGGATCCCATTTATGACGACTGCTACCACTGGACTGCATGGGTCATTAAACTTGGGAATAGTCACTTTTCCCAGCATGATGTCAGCTAGCTGGCCCACCACATGAACTGTAGTTGGGTCTTTCTTTTTCCTACTTGGCTTCTTGAGACAGGCTTCTTTGATTGCTTTGTCGTAGATTGGAACATCCTTTATGGCTTGAAAGAGGGGTATCTAGACACATATATGCTTTAGCTAATCCAAGATATCAAAGGTGGTATCCTCCTTTTCTTCTTTCTTCTTGGGAACTTCCAATCTTTGAGTAAATGGTGGTTCTTGTTCAATCTGCTTGATTTGGACTGGTTCGGGATTTTTAGGTACATTTGGTTGAATGAGATCATTCAGAGGCTCCTCTTCTTCTTCCACGAGAAGCTTAGTGATAGTGGGCTTGGAAGGGGCTAGTAGAGTGGTTCCTAAACACAGGTGGATATCACTTACACTCACAACATATGCAGGGAATTGATTTGAATCAACAAAGTATACAGGCTGCTATTGTGGTTTGTTATTTGGGTTGGGTGTGGGCTGAGCTGGTAGCTTAGTTGGTTTGGGTGCATTTGAGCTTGGATTAGCAGGTGGAGGCATTATAGTAGGTTGTTGGGGTTGAGAAGGTGGCTACATGTAACTAGTTGTTTGAGTAGGCCATTGCTATCCTCCTCTCCATTGATTTGTTTGCTTCCAATTTCATGGGCGTGGTTGCCAGTGCCCTTGAAATCGCTACCAATTCCTTTGAGGTTGCTGCCACTGGGGTGGAGAACTCTGATGACTTGGCCAAGCATTTGGAGAGTTACTCCAAGGTTGTGGTGGATATCCTCCATAACTGGGTGGATATGGGGGCTATCATTGGTTACCAAATGAATATGAGTTAAAATATGGTCCAACATAGGATAGTGGATCTGGTGGCATACCTTGTCTTGGAGCCCAAAACTTCCTTTATGCAACACAGTAGACTTGGTCTTCTTCAATCTGAATTGACTTGAATTCAAGTAGAATCTGCTTGCTCTCAAGGTTAGCTACCATCTTGCATTTGCAGTCCTTCTTTTGTCTGCAATGGGGGCAATACTCTATCAACATTGCCCCTGCTTCCTCTTGCTTCTTCTTGGCTTGAAGTGTATCTAGCCGAGTAGCTAGATTATTGATAATGTCCTACTTGAAGTCTACCAGCAAATGAGTGATCTCCATTCTTGAAACTCCATTGATAGTTGTCTTACCCATGGAAGATTGATAAGCTCTCCCTTTCTTTGAAGCTGCCCTAAAGTAATTCTGGCATATTTTCTTGATATCCTCCCAAGGAACTTGGGAGATATCTCCTCCTGCCATGAGGTCCAAGGCATCAGTGCAGCTGTCATTCATTCTTCTCAGGAAAAGCAACTTTTGTGAGTCCTCATTAAATGCATGGTGTGAAGAATTTTGCAGTCAAAATAGGAACCTTGCAATGTAATCTTCCAGGCTCTCATCTTCCTTTTGTTGCATCTTGAAAATGTCACCTCCTCTCATGTCACTACCCCTACAGTATTCCTTGTATTTCTCAAGGAATTTTGTCTTCATGTCTTCCCAAGTTTCCATAGTATCTCTACCTAAGCTCATGAACCATCTTAATGCAACCTCTTTTAAAGTTGTAGGAAATAACTTAAGCCTATGGGCATTAGTAGTATAATCATAACTCCTACAGAGTATATCAAACTAAAATAGAAAAGTATCAGGATCTTCTATGACAAGTCCATAAAACTTGGGGAGTGTTGAGGCAGGAATGTTCTTGATGTTGTCAACTTCATTTTGATGGGCAATGGGGAAAGGAAAATTTGGTTGGTTTTGTCTATTCTTATTTGCATCACCCATGCTTGCTTGACGTGGTTCCAAGACAAAGTGGTTCTCAAGCTAATTTTGATCTTTAGAGGAGACTTCATAACTAGTCAGATCAAGATATGCATCAACAAAGGGGTGTGGATCTTCTTCTTCTTCTAGTAGTTTCTGATATTCAACTAGTTGGAATGGATGAGGATTGATAGGAAGGAATCTCCCATAAGCATCCCTTCTCCTTCCTCTATGCATGTGATATCACTCACTATCAGTCAACTCACACAAAGAATTGGTAAAGAATAAGGGGGATCATTACTTCCTAAATGAGGATATACTAAGAACAACTCCTAGAAACTCTACAACAAGAAAAACTACCAATGACTCCAAAAGACTCCCTAGCTTGACACCATCCCTGGCAACGACGCCAAAAATGTTGGCCTCCTACAATGATTTGATAACTAAGCCCTTATAACCATGATTCAAAGATTGGACATCTAATCTGAAAAGTTATTTCAATCATCACGAAGGTGCTAACTTGTCAACCCAGGGACATGAACTTGAAATGGGTCAACATAGTATGTGCACTAGGAACTTAAAGTAGCCATTGCATTCTATAGCTAAGAAACACAATATTGAAAGTAAAATGCTTGAAAGGGAAAGAGACAAATGTTGAACACCAATCAATGACTATTCTAAGTTGAAATGCATAATGGGAATAAAAATCTGAGCAACAAACAAGACACTACTCTGTCTGCTTTGGCTACAGGAACAGTCATAGAATGGAATTCTAGTGGTTGCAGGAACAGTCAATGCCAAATTTCTAACTAAGAACTAAGCAACAAGTAATACTAAACTAATGCTAAACTAAGAAGATAGATTACTCACCAAGTGGTCCCCCTTGGATAAGTATCCTCTAAACTAATAAGAACTCAAGTGCTTGAACTCATAACTTTATTTCATTCATTGTAAACCATGCATACAAGAGAGTAATGTATTTGTATCACTGAAACTAGAGAATGAGAGTACAATATCAAATCATGCAACCTTTTGAAGAAGGAGCATCAAATAATTATTTATACTATAGCTAAACAAGCCAGTTAATTCCACGACTAGGAGGATGCCATTAGGGAAAACAAGGGAAAGTGGAGCGATGGCGGTTACACATGTAGGGAATCTGGTCAGACATGCAAATCCAAACGTAGATCCAACACAATAGTAACACCCATGCATGCTCAATCATTAAGGTCCACTATAAGGCGGTTATGTTCAGTTGCACAAAGAATCTTTTGTCGTTGGCTGCCTTTGACTCAGAGCAATTCCTCAGCTAGACATTATGGTGCATGCCCAACTGGCAATGTCTTCCTCAACTTAGCACATTAAATCTACATGGAAAAGTCAGTATGCATAATAACTGCACATCTATAACCACTCTAAGAATCATTCATTAATCACATGCAAAATTATTATAGATAACCCACATAATATGCCAAATGTCATTAAAGTTTGCAGAGATAGGATAATGTCAAATTTCAATGGTTTGAGGGAAAAATTATACAAATACCAACATTTAATCATCAAAGTTCATGACATCAACCAACAAATAGACTATGAATTCTACCCAAAACTAGACAAAAAACTAGGCTCATCATCGTTGAGGTATCAGAATCTCATCTCTATCATTGATTTCATTGACTATTATGGTAGACATATTCATTTACACATTATGCAACCTTCTACATATAAACCCTACTATGAAAACCTTGTTTTGAGTACTTACAAATTCAAACACCTATATTTAAGGATGAAAACCTATGGATTTGTTAATGATTAGAGGATAAAAACCCTTTTGGATTGTGTGTAACAAACGACAAAACCCCTTTAGTTAAAGGATGAGTTCATATTTTAAATTCATGGTTGCAAATCTCACATGTATCAAGTTTACATTGAACCACAATGGTAGTGGGTGTAAGAATGAATGTTTCATATTGTAATAGTTGTCAACCTCCTATAATGATTTTAATAACCAAGCCCTTCCAGCCATGATTCATAGATTGAACATCTAACCTAAATGACTACCTTAATCATCATGAAGGTACATTTACTTTGTCAACCCAGGGATGTGAACTTGAAATGGGCCAACACAGTATGTGCACTAGGAACTCTTAAGTAGCCTTTTCTAATCTATAGCTAAGAATCACAATACTAGAAGTAAATTGCAAAAAGGAAATAAAACAAATGTTGATTATTAACCAACAATTATGCCAAACTAAAATGCATAACAGGAATAAAAGATCTGAGCAACAAACATGGACTACTTTGTCTGCTTTGGCTACAGGAACAGACATATAATGGACTTCTAGTGGCTGCAAGAACAGTTGATGCGAGATTTCAACTAAGTATAGAACATAAAATGATAATTAAACTAATTACTCTAAGGAAAGGATTACTCACCAAGTGGGCCCTGACTACCTTAATCATCGTGAAGGTACATTTACTTTGTCAACCCAGGGACATGAACTTGAAATGGGCCAACACAGTATGTGCACTAGGAACTCTTAAGTAGCAATTTCTAATTTATAGCTAAGAATCACAATACTGGAAGTAAATTGCAGAAAGGAAATATAACAAATGTTTATCATTAACCAACAACTATGCTAAACTGAAATGCATAACAGGAATAAAAGATCTGAGCAACAAATAGGGACTACTTTGTCTGCTTTGGCTGCAGGAACAGACATAGAATGGACTTTTAGTGGCTGCAGGAACAGTCGATGCCAGATTTCAACTAAGTACATAACATAAAATTATAATTAAACTAATTACTCTAAGGAAAGGATTACTCACCTAGTGGGCCCCCTTGGATGAGTATCCACTAAGACTAATGCAAACTAAAATTCTTAAACTCAAACTATCATCTTATTCATTGGGAAATGTATAAACAAAGTAATAACATGGTTATATTGAAAAGTAGAGAATGCTTAATACATTATCAATGTTATTTGCCAATAATAATCAAGAACTATGAATCCTTAAGATTCAAATCCTTATTTATTCTACAAGCTAAACAGGGCAGTCGACTCCCACTAACTAAGAGGACGCCATTTAGGGAAAGCAAGGAAATAATGGCAGAGTGGTTACGTCTGCAGGGAATCCAGTCAGACATGCATGTCCAACCGTGGACTTAGTGTTACAGTAACACCTGCGATTGCTCAATGCCATAAATACAAGGCAGTTACATTTGACTGTCGTGGGGAAATTTCCGCCACACTCAATTGACTCCTTTGAATGATTCCCCTGCATGATCATCTAATGGTTTCCTTTCTCAACTATCCACAAATGGTATCCTATAGAACAATGTCAATACACATAATAATTGTACATCTATAATCACCATAAAGAACATTTATCAACCATGCACAAAATTGATACAAATGATCCACATAATATGCCGATGTCATTAAAACTGCACAAAGAGGGAGTTAAACCCAAAGTCAATATTTTAAGGGAGACATTATGCAAATATTAACACTTAGCTACTAAAGTTCATGATATTGCCAACAAATGGACTATAAATTCTACCCAAAATTTGACCAAAAACTAGGCTCATCAATAGCTACTATAGAAGTGAAATTTAATTTTTATATAGGGCATTTTAATACAATAGATGTTATGCAATGTTTTATGCATTTTATGAACTCGATTATTTCAAGTTAAGAATTGTAGGTTTGGTGTAATCTCAGTTACTATTTATACCATTGTGTTGCAATGTTACAACATTTTGTAAATTGTTTGCAGACCCGAGTAATAGGGAAAAACTCTACATTTTATTTAACAATCTTTTGGACCCAATTTGTAAATTGGATGTTCTTTGTTAATGCAAAAAATCATGTTTTCTAATATAGGTTTAAATGTTAATGCGTAAATGTCAAGGAAGATTTAAGGCCTTTGCTAAATCCTACTAAAAAATGTTAAATCTAAATTTTATCAATTCAAACACTTTAAGTTTGGGTTGGTTAGTTCAAGCAACTACTTAGATTTGTAACATTTTTTCTTTTGTTGGTCAACCTATAATATTAGGGTTTGAGTGTATTATGTAAATGCAAAGGGAAAATTGAGTTTTTGTATGATATTGGAAAAATATTTAAATCAAAAATTAAATCTCTAAGTTTTAAGTATAGGTCATTGTAGTGATATCACAGTAATTGATTAAATGACATTTGGAGAAGGTTTTAAATGTGATTGCATTAATATTTTAACTAAGGTTGTTACAATGGTATCAGAGTATATCACTAAAAATATTTTTGTAGAGAATTTAAAGAATATTAGCATTAATATTTGTTGGGGATACTACAATGGTATTAAAGTTGGTTTTTTGTTAGAGTTGGTCAAAGTATTTAAATCTAAAAAATATTAACAAAGGCTTTTAAGTAATACTTGCATTAATAATTATTCAGGACATTACTTAGGTATTAGAGCATATTAGTAAAAATATATTTACAAAGGATTTAAAGAATATTAGCATTAATATCCATTGGGAAACTATATTGGTATCAAAGCCAATTATTTGTTAAAGTTGGCTAAAGTGTTTTAATTTGAAAAATCTTAGTAGAGGGCTTTAAGTAATATTTGTATTAATAATTGTTCGGGACATTATAATGGTATCAAAGCTAGTTTCTTGCTACCTTTTGAATCATGGAACTATCAAAAATTGTTTCCAATCTTAATTTGGAGCTTCAAACCAATCATAATGCATATAAAATATTATGTACAAATCTTAAAAGAGATTTATTCCCTACACTTCAAGGAATTGATGAGATTTTCAATAGAAGAAACTGCTAAATTATTTGCCAAGTACCAAAATTTATGCCCCTAATGCTAAGGTTACTGGAGTTCATCTTTGGGATTCTTTATTAGCTCTTATCTCTAATAAAAAAAAAGGATTACTGGATGCTTGGCAGGGGATTTCAATACTTCCCTATTCCTTTCAAAAAAGTTGGGGGGTTTGGAGGACTACTTAGATAGTATGATGAATTTTTCTAATTTTATTTCCTCTCAATGTTTGTTGGATATTGTTCTTGAGGGCTCCAAGTTCACATGGTCAAATAGGCGACAAGGAAACAATCATATCCAAGTGAAGCTGGACAAAATCCTTATTTTTGGTTGTTGGGACATTCTTCCAAAGCTACATTTATCTGCCCTTCTAAAATATGGGTTTGATCATAATGCTCTTATCTTAGCTTGGGAGGAGGTGAGGTCTAGGGGTTCCTCCCTTTCAGGTATGAAATCATGTGGACCTCTCACCTTGATTTTAAGGATCTCATTAAATGGAGTCTCCCTTGTCAGGGTACTCCGATGTACTGCTTAGCCCACAAATTGAAAAGGATTAAAGATAAAGTTAAAGGATGGAATAAAATCTCATTTGGTAACATATTCCTTAAAAATAATTTTATCTTACCTAGCCTGAAGGATATTCAAGTAAGGATGGAGAATGGAATCAACGATGGGGAAACCTCAACAAAAGAAAGGGAACTTCAAGCAAAATGGTTTAAGATCACTAAAATGGAGGAAACATTCTGGAAAAAAAATTCAAGGATTTAGTGGTTATAAAAGGGGGATAGAAATATAAAATTCTTTCATCAGTCTACAATGAAACATAGAAAAAGAAACAATATAAGATCACTGGTTAAAGAAGATGGTTCCATTTTGACAAGCGAAGAGGAGATAGTAGATATAGTTGTTTCCTTTTTTAAAGATACTGTTAGGAATCATGATCAGGCTTATGTCGGGATGGAGGATCTTCTTGAGGTTATCTCAAAGGTGATCTTAGAGCAATATCTAAGGGAATTGGGGAAACCTATTATGTTGTAAGAAGTTAAGAATGTGGTTTTTTTTCTTTTGGAGCTTTTAAAGCTCTTGGTTGTCACGACCCTATTTTCAATAATTAATTTTCAATTTAATATTACTATTTTAATGATTGTTGACCAAACTTTGACTCATGTGCGTAATAGGAATATACTCTCTCTTAGGTTCCATAGTGCCCATTCAGAAAGATGTTATGCATTGCTATTGCGTTATCTTTGTGTAAGCCTACATGGCTAAATTTTGTAAAGGCACAATCTTGGGTTGATATACATATTGACTCATTAATGTATGTAATTCCATTTGAAAATAATGATGAAGTTATTTAATTATTTCCTTTTAGCACCATTTAATAACCATCTTATACTATTTAATTATGTTGGTATTGATTTGCTTATTGAAGGTTATTTTAGTAAGTGAGATTTGTGGACCTTACATTTGGTATCAGAGCATTCGGGTTCAACTCTTGGATCCTAGGGCTCATTGTGAGATTGTATATAGGATATGTTAGTAATAATATGTTATTTCTTATGCCAGAATGGAGGGAACATCGTGAACACGAGGGTGAGTCAACAAAACCAAACATAATGAGAGGCCTAGGTCATCAGGTGAAAAAGAACAACCTAAGGAACCTAAGGAAAGGGGGTGAAGGATGAAAAAAGAGAGGACTCAAAGACATTGGCAGAAGCGGTTAAGCATATTGCCCTTGGGAAGAAGAAAAAGAACAAGGAAGCAAAAATGCACAAGAGGGCCAAAAGTAAACCCTCGACCCACCGGGATCTTCCTATTGGATGTGGTCAAAGTGCAACCATGTTGAATGAAGAAAAGATTAAGGAGTGTTCACAAATAAACCCAACCTCCAAATTGGTAACCCTCGAGTCCGAGGAGGAAGAGGAACCAGAAGAGTTTCCCTTCTTTGAGAATGATATGTAAATTTTTATGATATGTTCAGAAAAAACTAAAACTTTTATATACAATAAGGATGTAAGAATCCACATATAAATAAAACGAGACCTTGGTTTTAGAACACATGGAGGTTTTGGAAATTCAATGGTATCTGTGATTCAATGCAAGCAGATGTTGGAAATAATCTTTCAATAGATGATACAAACGCGTAGTGTCTGTAAATACGATAACATAGTATTGCCAACCCTGAAATGGAGTTGCTTTAGAGTTGTCATTCGTAGTTGGAAGATCCTAACTAGAGGATGATAGGTGAGCATTATGATAATTGACTCATGTTACTCATGTCTAAGATGAACTAGATTAGATATGTTAGTGTGCTTGGATGGTGAAAATTCTCTTTAAATGGAATAGTGTGACTGCACTCTGACAAGGGGTATTGTATGTGATTGGTGTGTTTGATTTAATCTATGGAAGATACATTATTGTAGATATATGATTTATATTGGCCATTAGGCCATGTGTGTACCTTATATCGATTAATTTATTTTATTGAACTCTAAATGTGGTGCGAGGAAACCGCTCAAATTCAAAATAGTAGTAAGGCATTTAACTACCTAGAGTATGTGCAATGCAAGGTCGAGTAGGACCAGCACACAACTGAAATAGATAAATGTTTACTTCATTAGGAAATTAGTTGAAAATAGTAGGAAATAATTATACTAATGTGTGTGATGCACATTCATATCATTGTTGTCGTGTGCGAGTGATGCACTAGAGTAAGTCATTGACTCCTTTGTGTGAGATACACTTTTTATACTCATTGTGTTTATTGGATCGAGTAATGATCACTATAACTATACTACTGTGTGAGCGATGCACTTGTGCGAGAGATGCACTTACCATATTTATTGCACATAAACTTGAACGAGAAATTTTCATTGTATGCGACGCATATACCATATTTTATGCGAGTGAGGCATTGCAAGTAAATCATGTATTCATACCTTGTGCGAGTTATGCACAAAGGGTTCATGTTTTTTTTGTTGTTAATTAATTATTCTATGTACATTGGTGCGTGTTATGCACTATCATGTTATCTGATCTGTATTTTTATGCAATTTGAGATAGATTATTCTTTTTGAATGTGTTGTGTGTGATAAGCTTTAAGCTTACCTTTTGGGACAGGATGTTGAATGTGAGTTAACAGAGAAGGTGATCTTCTTTTTCGAGATCAACCACTTTTCGTATTATGCTTTGGCCAAAGCTATACTATACCATTGAAATAGATGGGTAATGAACGCCTAGCTTCTATGTTATATGTTTCTCTGCCACATCTTGTATGCAAGAAATATGTCCATTCTAGTGTTGAATGCATATAAAGCATCAGGCATGCATCGAGAGTTTCCCTCCTGCCCTTTTTATATAGGTTCTAGGCGCCTCATGCAGGACTTGACTTTCCTCTAGGTTTTTTTCAAGATTTCTAGGATGTCATATCTTTTTATCTTTTAAATTTTGTTAGGGAATTCTTTAGGTCGAGAAGACTACTAAATCAAATAAACTCTACCTTTATTGCGTTAATTCCTAAAAAAGAGGATGTTTCCTCTTTACAAGATTATAGACTCGTAAGCTTATGCAATACAGTCTACAAAATATTCTCTAAGATCATGGTTAATAGGTCAAAAGGGGTTCTTGGTAGGCTAATCACTGTGAATAAAAAAGGGTTTGTTAAAGGTAGACAAATCCTTGATGCTTCTTTAGTGAATACATCCACTCTATGGAACAAAGTAAGAGACCAGGCATGGTCTTAAAAATGGATATTTTGAAAGCTTATGATAGAGTCTCTTGGTCATTCTTGACTGTTGTCCTTAAGAAATTTGGTTTCAAAGGTTGATTCTTAAAGTTGATAAAAGCTTGTATCACTTCCCCAAGTGCTCTATTTTGATCAATGGGATCCCTAAAGGTTTTTTTTTCATATGGAAAGGACTTAGACAAGGAGATGCTCTATCTTCTTACCTATTCATAATTGCTATTTAATTTCTTGGGATAAATATTTAGAAAAAACTTGATCAAGGATCTCTCAAAGGGGTTTAAGTTGCTTCTTCCCTTTCCTTTCTTCTCACAAACAATTTATTGATGATACCATTCTATTTGGAGTTGCATCGATGATTGAAGTTGCTCATTGGAAATCTACTCTTCAAGATTATACTAAGGTTTCAAGACAACACATTAATTATTCTAAAAGCAAGGTCTATTACTTCAATATGGATGAGATATTAAAAGATAGGGTCAAGAGGATCTTAGGTTGCCAAGATGTTATTTTATCAACCTCTTATCCTGGCCTTCCGTTAAGTACTAAAAAACTTACTAACAACTATTGGAATGGAATTAAAAAAAGGATTAAAAAAAAGCTGGTAGAGTGGAAAGGTAAGCTTTCAAGATAGGTTGGTAAGCTTCAACTTCTAAAAGCCTGTCTTCAAAACATCCTTTTCTACTATCTTTTTCTCTTTAAATCCTAGCATTCATTGCTAATACAATAAAGAAAATTCAAAGGAAATTCCTTTGGATTGGAACGAAAGATAATTCTAGGATTGCTCTTGTTAATTGGGAAAAAGTGTTCTCTACTAAAAAGTATGGGGGCCTTGGTGTAAGAAGATTAAAATTATTTAATAAAGCCCTCCTCTCTAAAATTGGTTGGAACTTTTTGGAAGGTAATAAAGGCTAGGTGGATATTTTAAAAGCCAAATACCTTGGAAATTTTGACCCTGGATGTTTCTTGTTCTCTTAGTTTTGGCCTAGTGATTCAATCATATGGAACAACATTATGAAAATAAGAAATACTCTTAGATAAGGAATCAAAAGGAGAGTGGGAAATGATATAAAGATCAGATTTTGTGATGATGCTTGGAACAAAGGTCGAGTTTTATCCTCAATTAATCAACTAAATTAAATTAAGTAGAGGCTTATAAGAATCAATAGGAATTACTTGCATGATTATGTTGATTGGAGAGGTATTACTCTAAAATGGAAAAACTTTAGGGAACACCTGACTAGAGGAAGAAACCTAAGATGAGGGAGACAATATGCAAGGATTGATACTTCTCAACTCTTATGTCCCTTTATTGGTGACTGCCTCTTCTCATATAACAGGGAGGACGAATGGATTTGGAGTGGTCTCCCTTTAGGGGGTTTCTCTATTAAATATGCTTATGATAGGATGGAGCAACTTGTGTTGCCCCCTCTCAACTTTGATTCGAATAAGGTTTGGAATGCCAAACTTATTCCTAAAATAAACTATTTTTGGTGGTAAATGAATCACGATAGCATTCTCACCATAGATGTTTTCAATAAAAGAGGTTTCAATTTAGTAATAGATGTTCCCTTTGTTACGAGGATGTCAAGAGCATTGAGCACCTATTTTTCCACTACTCCTTTGCTAGAGAGCTTTGTACTCGTGTCTTAAGAATTATGTTGGTTGATTGGGTTTCCCTATTCTCTTAGGGAATTTATAGAACAATAGAGTTGATGCCCTTTTAGTTATCCCATTATTGAAGATATGTGGAAGAAAATCCCTCCTTTTGTGTCATGGGTACTATGGAAAGAAAAAAATAATAGAATATTTAGAGATCAAAAGAGAAGCAATATGGATGTTTTCTTGAGCATAAAATATAAAATTTAGGACAATATAAACTCTCAAAACTATGGGTTCTCCAAAAGGATGCCTTCCTATGGAAACCTCAGGGTCAAACAAAATTACTTAATTATACAATACCTATCCAAAATTAATTGGGCTAAACTTTAAGCAAAAAGATAACTAAATGGCTCCCTTCAGACGAAAGTTGGATAAAGCTCAATTTTGATGGTTATTTGAAAGGGAACCCAGGGTTGGCTACAATTGGAGGTGTAATTAGAGATCATAAAGGTTATCTAATTGAAGGTTATGCAAATAATCTGGGTATTAACACTAGTAATGTAGCAAAAACAATTGTTGTTTGGTGGGGATTGAAGAAATTGAGAGAGAAAGGTAATAAAAAAGTTGTAATTGAAGGAGACTCTAAATTGGTTTTAGATATCCTCAAGGGATTATATGATGCTCCCTGAAGAATAAAGGATCTATAAGCACAAATCTACAAAATAGCTTAAACCTCAACAAACATTAGCATGGGTTAGTTTAAACCAAACAAATAAAACGTTCCTATGAGATATTCAAACATACTTAATAATGCAAACCAAACAACAAAAGATTAAAGAAACCAATTGCAAGCATGTTCATACCTATCCCATAGTGGAATTGGTGCTACTTTGATGTGGAAAGTAGCCCTTTCCCAACCCCTTTTGATAAGCTTCTTGATCTTGATAAGAAGATGCAAAGATGTAAAATGATCATAAAAATAAGCTAAGATGTGATGAAATGCAAATGATGATTGCCTATAGTGCAAATACTAAAATTGTGGATGGATTGTGGAGTAGAAGTGGCTTATATTTATAGATTGAAGGGTTGAAGAATGGAGAGATGGGAGGAATGCGGGACTAAAGAAGAGCCAATGATATTGTGACACTTGTCACAAGGCTAGTGGAGGAAGGTGGAGCACATTTTGGAGAATGTGCATGGTTAATGCATGTAGTTGAGGATTTGAGAGGTGTAAGAGAGATTAATGCACTTGTAAGAGGCATTAAATGAATATGGTTGAGGTGTTTTGGAGGGAAATGGTTTGGGAAAGACAGTCAAATAAGTGGAGTAAATGAAGGAATATTCCTTGGGAATATGCCTTGGTGAGGGAAAATAAGGTAATTAGATAATTAAAGAAATTGATTTTCATATGCAACTAGGGTAGTTGACCATGGGTTTGCTTTGACCAAGGTTGAGTCAAAAGCTAGAGAAATGAGGGATTAGTATTAGAAGTTAATTAATTTAGGATTAATTAACTTGGATGGAATTAGTTGATTTATGACATTTAATTTAAATGTTTGGGTTTATTTAAATCAAATGAGAGGATGTTAGAACAATAGGATTTTAATTAAATATATTGATTTATTTAATTAAAAGAGATGACATTGGTTAGCAGAAAGTGAATTAATCAAATAAACTTAGTTACTTAATTAATAGTATAAGTAATGTTAATTTGAGCGTCTACATTTTTCCCATCTTTGAAGCAACATACTTGTTGCGTTGGTTCAAAGAATGACGTCGTCAAGATTGAAATTTAAAAAAATTCTAATTTTTTCGGATGTCCTATTGTTGCCCCAACAAAAGGAAGTACGCTGGAACACTGCCCCCTCGAGAGATCAGGCGAAAAAGTTTGATTTTAGGGTCGATCTTGCAACAAAGAGGTTCAAGATGGATGTATAGATGGTTAGACTAACAGATCTATATGATAATGACGATGCAAATGAGATGAATTAAGATGTTGAGGATAATAAATCTATATTATCCTAAACGTCTTAAATGATAATGCAATGCATGCGAGATGAATGATGTTTCCTATGATGATGATATGAATGAGTATTCAGGATGGGTACATGCTGACATTTTATGAATGCAGGATGGATGCATGCCATGATAGCATGTTAGTGTGAAAGAGGATATAAGAATGAGAGGGATCAACCCTTGATTATGAGAAGATGCAAAAGTTCAACAAGTCTATGAGTCGTCGAGACTTTATTAGATACGATGATGAATGATGATGATGTATTGCTTACCCAAGGATTGGGGATGTAAAGAGCATAACTTTCCTTATTTTTTGATCACACACACACAGATATGATGCATCAAGGTATAGAAAACTAGGATGGCATTGTATCTAGTGAGATGGACTTTGACTCGACAAATAGATAGGAGTATCCCTGTTCACACCTGACATACAAAAACCTCACCAAGATGTATTTCAAAGGTTGCAAACATCTCAGACCAAAACAAAAAAAGGCATAACCTATCAATGAAATAGTCAAGTTGTCCAAAACTCCCTCCATACACACCTACCAAAGCAAGTATTGCCAAGTTATATTACAAGAACGTCCAACAAGCACAAAAAACAAAATATAATGATCAATGCCCCATTCCTTTCTCTCTAAATCATTTTGATTAGACATCATCGAGAGGTCATTGGAATGAGTTCAATAAGAAAAATCAAAAGAA